>VDFB02322794.1:0-69002 GCA_007258455.2 Sequoia sempervirens
GAGAGAGAAACAATTTAAAAATAAACATATATATAAAGCGGATTAGTAACCGTTTCTTTCCTTGCCCATAACTAACTAGAATTAAGAAGTCTTTCAAGAAATAAAGAGTAACTGAAAATTCAAGACAGTGGCTCTTCACTTCCAGCTTCCGTAGATGCAGTGAGTCTTTTCCGCAAAGCTTGGAAAGCCTTGACGACAGGTAGTAGCTCCTTGTGCTGGGGAATAGTTACATTTCCCATTTGTAACCTCTACGCCAGCTGGCTATCTTGAACAACCTCAATCCTTTGATCATAAGTCTTCATGAGCTCAGTTGCCTGAGATAGGATAAGGTCCAGCTCGTTGAACTTCAAATGTTTGGCATTGAAAGACTGGGAGCTGAAAATTCCATCAATTATCTTCTAGAAATCATTCTCTAGTGCTTTAGCATTTTCATCATTCCCATCTCCTCCCTTGTTAGGTTGCAGTCCGAGGGCGACAAGATTCTTATGAATCTCCTTTAAAGATTGCATTACATTCAGTTCGGATCTCTTGGAGCTTCTGTAAGCCTTGCTTCGTGACTTGTAACTTCCATTCCACACTTTTGTTCCAGATAATGCAACGAGCATCAACAGCGCTGGGTATGATTTTCTCTATGGCTAACTTCTCCATTCCAAGGCTTATCATTGCTTTGATTTCATTTACATATTGATTCCATACCCTTTCGTCTTTCTTGGCAGTAATGATCTCTTGAATCTTAGATTTGAAGTATTTTCCCTTTGGAAACATTTAAGAGATTCAAAAATAATTTGATTACCTCTTCCTACCAAACCATCACTCCACTCCTTGATGGATTTGCCAAAGGTTTTGCAACTCTTCATTTTACTTACTGCCTCTCTTCCTATTAGGGCCATGGGATCAGAAGATGATTTAGCTTGAGAAATTGGTTGAGGAAGATCAAAAACCGATTTCAAACATTCTGTCAAAACTTGAACTTGTTTCTTTAGCTCATCTTTACTTTCTTTGTCCTTTTTAGACCTTTCAACCATTCTTGTTGCGGACACCTAAAAGTTGTGAACATCTCCATCCCTTGTAGAAGGTCCCAAGTTAATTCTATCAATGTCGAAGTCACTCGTAGTCGCTTGAGTAACTTCCTTCTGTGTAGTGGGTTGTGCAACTTTCAGACAGATTTCCTGATCTGACATCATTTAATTAGTCAAGTAGTGGTTTTCAATTTCTTAGGCTTTGGGGTCCTTTGAAGCAATTGTCCCACCATATCTTGCTTCGGAAGATCCAATCACATTGCCTTCCTTTTTCTTGATAGAGTATCCTCTAGCCAAATGGTAACAGGGACATTGGTTGCCTTGGAGCTAGAGGAGTTGAATAGTGTTCTCTTCGTGGTAGGAGTATTTGTTTGGATATCCTATGATGGAATCAGAGAAGACCTCTGTTTTGGAGGTTCATTTACTCCTTTGGTGGGTGATGATCGATGAGATGAGGAGGAAGTGCTAATATCAATTTTACCTAAGTCATCTTCTTCTCCTTCGATCCCTTTATCCTCGTCCAAAAGGGGTAGATCAAGGAGATCTTCTCCACAAGTCAGTTGAAACACATTTCTATTAGGAGGTTCATCATCACCGTCACCTTGAGTTCTTGATGGCACTGAATGTGAAGCAGTTCTAAAGATTCCTGTAGTCACAGAAGGCTGACCACTGACTCTTGCAGGTTGAGTGTTCTGTGATCTGGTTTGGGGGCGATATTGCTCTGTCTTCTTTTTAGTGACCCTCTCTTGAGTCCTTTCTAGAACATCTGCAGTCCTTGCTTCAATTGTTTCTTTTTCTTTACTGCTCCAATCCATAGTAGGAATAGGCCGACTTGCTATTAAATCAGTAAAAATCGGGTCTACTAGGTCAAATTCATCGTCCTCAATTCCTTGTACATCCCAACCCAAGCCATAGATGAGTATTTGTCTAAAAGACAATCTCATCCAATTCCTTATTCTCACCTCAAATTCGTCAAAGCAGTCAACCCAGTAATCCTCCAAAGTTGGTAGATGGAAGAAACCAGGTCCTAACTTCAAATTATCTTTTACATAATATTTGATGTCAAAAGGAAAGTGTTCATCATAGGTTTGCAGATTAAACTTGGATATTTCCTTATCTATGTTTAGGGCATTTGACATGGATTCACAAGTAAAGGGGCCAAAACCAACTGGAAATTGTACCGTTACTCTTCTTCACTCTTGACACCTTTTGTTGACATTCACTAGTTGCCTGCAGACCTCAATCATCACAAATTTGTCTTCTGGGTGCTTTGGGAGTTTGATAGGGAAACCAGTAAAACCACCAACCCTAATATAAGAAAACCCTTGAAATTGAATAAAATGACTGCCATGAAATTAACAAACTGCATGGATTCAGGTGAAAGCCGCATTTCAACTTTTCCTTGCAATTCTCTAGCCACTCTCATGGTGAAAGTATCAGATATCTTCCTGTGATGAAGGAAGCTCTTGTTGAGCTGCAATTTATCAAGGTACTCGAAAATCATTACTTGGTCACGGGGAAGATCACTTGGCCTTAAGCTTGGCCATGGTTTGGTGCTTGCAATAGCATAAATTAAATAAGAAGATATATAGAATGTCATATTAGCAGTGAAGAAAACAAGTAGAGTGTGTAACTTGTCACCGATGAGTGTCGCCCAATCTAGAAATTGGCTTCCCCCGAGTATAATTTGGATGAAAAAGTACATCCACTCCTGAAAACTATAGGCATCTTCATTCCCTCATACTCTGTGTAACAACACAACTATGTTGGATATCTTGTCCACAAAATGCTTCTTGTGTAAGTTTCATGGCAACTAAGATTTACCCCGCCTATGCTTTGCCAACCAATTCTTCGCCATTATGTTCTGGTGGTACCCCTTTTTGAGTGAATTCAATTTGAGCATTAGTGAAATCTAGAGTTGAGCAAGGCTCTTTTTCAAGAATTCTCAAGAATGAGGCAAAAGTGGCTCTTTGAATTTTAACCACCAACCTATTGTCTTTAGTTCTAATTTCCTGGGTCTGAGTATTATAATGCCTTATGCATTCGAGAATTAGCTCTGGGCATTGGTTGGCTACGGTGAACGCAGTTGCTTCCAACAATCCACTTTCAACTACCTTCTGCGTGATGGGTGGTGGATTAGGTGCCTTGAATTTTTCCCCAAGTTCATTCATATTTACCTACCCGAGTTTGGTGTCTCATATCTCAAGCATGCCACACGTTAACATTGAGATATACTCATAACCATGACATTTAATTCTCTCCATGTTTGAACTACTAGGGTTCTGTTGGCGTTTAAATTCGCACCTCTGGAATGCGGATTTGAAAACAGACAGCTATGCACAGATAAACTGCTCTTCAAATTAGGAGGGGAAGCTCCCTCTTGCTGATGGTGTTTGAAAGAAAGTAAACTAAAACTAAGTTGCCTATCTTTTTGGATCAGCTTAGAGCACAAGGTTTTTAAAACACAAACGCCGCAGCTGAGATTTTCTGATAAGAAGTTCAACTACGACTAAATTAAACTAAAGACGTTCCTAACCTCTCAAGTAATAGCAGAGCAAGAGAAGTTAGAAATTAACAAGGCAGATTTTCTGACAAAAATACTTCAACAATCTTTCTCCCAACAAACACCTACACACTTCACTGTAAGCTGAAATAAAGATCATAAAAGCATAACATAAATGACGGAAATCTGAGATTTTAGACCAAGGCAAAAGAGGCTCATGATTTTATTACTCAAATCTCTAAAACAAAACTCCCTTCTAACATGCCTTGAATAAGAAATTGCAGCTAAGGAGGCTTGCAAACTTATTCTTAACACAATAGAAAACAACAATCTCACTAACTCCTTGTTGGCTAAAGAGGCTCAACAATTTGCTTATCACAATACAAATGAACAATACTTGAGCAACAAATAGAAGGCACAATAGGCTCAGCGTTTTGTTCTCATAAGCACGGTTTAAACTAAGTGAACTGAAACTGAATAACAACTTGTTGCAATCAGGCTCGCAATTTAAGGCGACAATAACCGGAAAGAAACCAAATGAGCAAAGGCTCTTATTTATAGAGAAGCAGAGGAGTAGGGAAACTCCTAAAATCTCTTTGTTATTACTTGATCTAGTTATTAACAACTAAAACCCTAGAAAGCAAAAAAAGGGAAACGCCAACTATTACATCTTATCTTCTTTTCTATCCTCAAAGAATGGATAAGGATTATTCCAAGAATAGAAAGAAAGCGGGAAAGAAAGCTTCTAGAAGAAAGCTGCTTTAAAGCTCGATCACATCCGCTAGAAGTTTGAGATTGTGTCCCGGTTCGGTGCATCTATACCATCAACAGCAAAACACCGCTTTTCAAGAATATCTTCAGCATCTGCAATAGATCTCTGGAAATCTTCAATCTCATTGGCCGCTTTATTGAACTTTGCTGACATCATTGAAACATGACCTATCCTTCCACCAACTGGGCTGCAACTATGAACAACATTCTGGAACTGATTTTGCACTTCCTCAAGCCCGACGTCTTGGGCAATGTCTTATGTTTTTCTTTCATCCATCTCTGTGCAATCTTCTTGCTGTATTTGTCCTTATGCATGTTCCACATCTTTTCACGTTCATCCTCGAAGAGTTACACTTTCGCCATGGGGAATGGAAAACACTTTTCAACCATATCGCTTTAGACTGCGAACCTCGCCATCGGCCGACCGGGATCTCCCTAGTAGCCTAAGTTGTAATGCTTAATGCCGCATTACGTAACTCAAGGCTCGGGAATCGACATAGAATAGATAAGCCGCGGCGGTGGAGTCCACGACCCAAGTTCCTCGATTGAAGCTGCTACCGCCTCTCCAAGGCACGTGATCAACACCGGCTGATTACGATGCAAGTCATTCAAATTCTATGATGTAATTCTCAGAAAGTGCTGATTCGACTTGAAAACATTAGAGTGTACTCCATTTCGTAAAACTTGAAGAATGATCAGAACTCGGCCTCTAGTTCGACAAGTCTTGAACAAATTCTGTATTTTTAGAATGCTAATTTTTGTGCTTCAATGGACTTAATTTTTGGAGAAATTTTACCGAGATATGGGTTTTGTTCAGAATGACGATACAGGACAACCCAGATCGTCCGTTTTTGAAAATCTTGAATTTTGCCTGAAAAAGCAGCAAACCCTAATTTCTTCAACTTTTCCCGAAAAAAGCTGGCATCTGGGTTTTGTTTAGAATATCATTAGAAATGGACCCAGTTGATTGAAATTGCAAAACTCTGACGTTTGATCGAAAAAGCAGCCAACCCTAGGTTTTTGAAAAAAAAGCTGCGATATGGGTTTTCTTCAGAAGACTGATTGGAAAGGACCCAGATGGTTGAATTTTGAATGCACTGAGGTTTTCACTGACATGCAAGATAAAAGCACTTGCTGCAACTTGATGAAGTTCTTGAAAAATTCTTCAGAAGATGGAGGCAAAAAGACCCAGATGACTGAAAAATTGAAAGCCTTGGCCTTCTGCTTGAAAAATTTGATCTTCTGGAACAAAAAGGATGAAAGAACAATAGTTTATGCTTGCTGGTCTGAAAAATCTGATGTAAAACCAGCAACTATGGATTCTTGAATCACAAAAATTTCTTCAAACTTGCTGCTCCAACTTTCTCCTCTGGATGCTACCTGCAAAAATCATGAAAAATACATTGATAAGAGGTGTTAAATAGACTTAGGGTCTGATTTAGGTTTTGCTTTTTTTCTGCTTTTATTCCAAAAACCCTAAATCTCATCTTCTCAGTTTGGACGCCATCTTCCTCTTCTCACAATTTTGAAATTTTGAAAATCTCCAAAAATCTTCTAAGGCATGAAGATTTGGGCGCCTTTCTCCAAGAGGGGCGCTCAACTTCACCAGATTTAATCAAAATTTCATCTTTTTAACTTTTCTCCATTTTAACACGCCACTTCGCCACTGACTTCTCGTTGACAGGTTTACCCGACAGGCGAGCTGAGTGGTTCACTGCGGAGCCGGACTGATTCTGAAGAAGACGTTCTGGAGGCACCTCCTGCTAAAAGCTTGATTTCGACCTCCGAATTCACGGGAGGCTTTTCCTTCTAGGGGCGCCCAACTTCTCCAGTGTTAGCCATTTTTCTGATTTCCAAGCTCTTCATTAACTTCTCTTCCACAGACGATCTCGTTAAATCTTGAGCTCAGGGCGTCGGATTGCTGAATGTTTGTGCTCATCGCGAAGCTGACGGAGAATGAAGAGGGGTCCTCTGGAGACACGTTTGTCAAAAAGTGGATTTTTACCCTTCAAAATGTTGGGCGCCTATCTTGGCTGGGGGCGCCCAGTTTACCAACACTTAGTTTATTTTTTGACTTTTTTCACTTTTGCTTTGAATTTCTCTTTTCACCTCTCGTCGGACCCTCTGTTCAGCCTTTTGAATCTGATGACTGCGAGCCCGCTTGTCGCGGCTAAATAGCTCACCGCAAAGCCAGCTTGAATTCTGAAGACATTCCGCTGTAGCTTTGACTGCAAATTTCCTCTGTTTGCACCCTTGAAAAGTTGGGCACCTTTCTCTTCTTAGGGCGCCCAGTTTCTCCAGACTTAGAAAAATTCATAATTTATTCAACTTCAAGTTTCAGATTTTTACTTCATACCTTCTACTTTGACTTGAATTTGCCGGAGACTGGATCATCGGATGCTCTGACGGGGATATCCATCGCGAAGCTGACTGAAAACTGAGCAACTTCCATTGGAGACCGTAACCCTAATTCCTTCATCTGGTACCCTGAAAAGGTGGGCGCCTTTCTTCAACTGGGGCGCCCAAACTTAGCAGACTTAGAAAATTTTCATGTCTTTTCACTTTTCTTTTCCTCGATCCTCGTGCATGTTCATCATTTCACCTTCTGCTGGAAGTTTTGAATGCTAAAATTGACGCCTGGCAGTCGGATGACCTCCATTGATGACCTCGAACTCCAGATATGCTTCTCAAAAGCTGAATAGACCCAGAGGGCAAAACGATTATTTTAAGATTCCGACCGCATCTACCGATACGGACACGTTTTTGAGCCAATCAAAATCGCTCGACCCGTCATACCAACTTTCTATTTTTAGAAATTTTCTATTTTAGAAAAATTTTGCCAGTATCCGTTTCAAAGAAACCCAGAAAAACCCAGAAAACTTTACTATTTCGAGAAAATTTCTAAAAATAGTAGTTTTCCTAAAATTTAGGATGAAAAACTGAGATCCGGTTTTGTAGGTTAAGCTTCTCTTAGCGTACCCAGATCGCCTAAATTGAAAATTTTGTGTTTTAACCCTCCATGCAAGACATGCACACCCAAATTTTGACCTTTTTGACTGTTTTAACAAGACTTTTACTCATTTCTTCAAAATGTCTAAGTGTAACAAAAATTTTAATTTTGGGGTACAACAGGTTCGAATGGACTTTCACTAGGTAATTTGAAATGCAAGGAAAACAAGCTTGAAAACTGTAAGCTCAATAGGAAAAGATACGGATGTGAATAACTCATAACAGCCCTGGATTCTGAGCACGAAAATTTGTGTCATGTCGAATTGGAGGTATGGTGATTTAATTAGATTATTTAATTAAGCTATCCTTATGAAATATCAATAATTTGGACAACTTAATTAAATAATTTAATTAAATCACCATACCTCCAATTGGAGGTATTTGTGTCATGTCCCCGAATTGGAGGTATGGTGATTTAATTAAATTATTTAATGAAGTTGTCCAAATTATTGATATTTCATGAGGATAGCTTAATTGATGATTTAATTAAATCAAGAGGTGTTATTAAATTAATTATTTATTAAGTTATTCCAAAAAAATAAAATATCAAAAGGGATGGCTTATTATTTAATTAATTTAATAATAAAAAGTGACTTAAGTGACTTAATAATAAAATAATAAAGTCACTTAAGGAATAAATCTGGAATCTTGTAGAAGCCTCTTGGTGATGAGGTTGAAAAAGTATAAAAAGAGGCTTTGGCTATGCATTTGGACATATTGAATTGAATACACCTTTTCTACTACATTGCTGAAGCTGAATGCTTAGCTTATTGATTTCCAGTCTTCGTTTGTGAAAGGCCAAGCTTAGCTGGTTATTTCCAATTTCAGTTGTGAAATATCAACCCTAGTTTGGAATTGTGGAGGAGTTACTTCAGACTTCTCACTTTGGACTTCATTGGCAAGATTAGTGGCCTTTGGCCTATTTTGGAAGGAATCATTTGGAGAACTCATTGAAGATCAACATTCAACTTTTATTGAAGAAAATTATTATCATTTGGAGGGAATCAAATTAAGGAGATATTATCAGATTTTATTGGAGATTTTGAAGAGTCCTTTGGAGGACGATTTTGAGCATTGCTTGAGGTGGTTTTGGGAAAGACGATTTCTGTTTTTGAAGAAGATAAAAATCTGAAATCATTTGCATTGCTGGGCGCACTTGGAGGGGTGCGATTTTGTCATAAAGAAAATTCAAAATCAGTAAAGGCCTTGGAAGGGATTGCTGGGTGCTTATGAGGATATTCACAGCTTCTTGAAGGGTCTGGCGTCATCTTCTTGAAGAACCAATGTAAGAGATCAGGTGTCTCTCAACCCCAATTGATATTCTGAAAGCAATAGAATTTTTTGTGTTTGTTGGTTTTTGAAAGGTTTTTTATTTTTTTTGTGATTTTTGTTGAATGAGGGTTTCAATGATTTTTGAATTGAATGATTCTAGAATATATAATAAATGCAATATTGCGAATCTTAAGAAAATCAACTTCTAAAAGATGGCGAATGACTTTATTTAGCTTGCAGAATGATTACAATGATGAATCTATAACATGCATACAAAAAAGCAACTATTTAATGATTGAAGGAATCTGAAATTTATTGCAGCAAGTCGCACAACAGACTGGAAGTCAGAATAGCAAAGAAGGCTTTAATATCCCCTTCAGAAACGACGCCAAACACCTCTGGAAGAAAGGGTGGCCAAGCTGAAGTCAATAAATGCCAAAAAAACAAGGTGTTTTTGGTCTTGCATTCACACGCCTCAAAGCTGGAAATGAACGGCCTGTTTAATGATGACCAACAGTGACTAGAAATCGTATGGCTCAAGTACTGTGCCTAGATATTGATAACTTTGGTGCCTGATCAATCTCCTGTGAATCTGAGACTTATTCTGAAACCCTTTCTTAGTTCACTTCACTTTCAGCACAAATATGACTCCTGTATGAAGCTAGTCTATTGACAAGTTTCAGCTGAATCTTTCACAGCCTTAGTATGCCTGATTCTGAAGAGTTGATGTTCTCTACAACCTGATTGCAGAAACCCTTGTTTCTCCAACTCCAAATGTTCTCAGAGAGAAAAGACAAAATTTGAATAATCAATCAATAATGAGTTATATTTTTCCTTTGAGAAATTAATACTTCATCAAAGAAGTCGACCCCCTCAAAAAAGCAATTAAATAAGCATTTAATAATATTAAATTAGCCCTTGAGTCCTTTATTAAATTATCATTAAAGTGGCGTCCCTTTTCTCCATGAGTAATTAATACTCATTAATTAATAATCGCCTCTTTTAATATAAAGTATTAAATACTTTATATTATTCCATCAATGATTTAATATTTCATTAATTGACTTTATAATATAAAGTCACAACATTAATAATTCTCCAAATATCATTAAATGCTCAAATATTCACTGTTTGCTCACCAAACTGTCAAACTGGGTCAAAACTGAGATGACTAGTTGAGCCAGGTGCCCTGCCACAAATAGTAACCCCTGTTGGCCTGACTTACTATAAATAGTAAGTGCCTGAAAATCACTTTGTAAGCCTCTGCAAAGGCCCCAAACCTGAATCAACTGATGGAGCAATGTCCCATAACTTAGGATAACTGCCAAAAACAACCCTCTAATCACATCTGTCAGCCTACGAGGGTCCAAATGATAGGCTAACCCCTCAAACACTTGAACTGCCTAGGAAGGGGATATTACAACCAACCACATTTGTGAAGGCTTCCATTATATATTAGGTTCTCTAAATCGCATATGTAGTGCATTGAAGATTATTGAAATGTTTTGAAATCATTTTTCTGTAATAATCAGATATATATTTAGGTCTGCATTTCAATGGTAGTTGTTGCTGTAGGCGCATTTCCATAACAGCACTGTCATATATTTGACATCCTATGTAATGCCAAGAGTCTTGGCAATCATTGCATTTTGGATTCGTAGTTTCAAATAGAAATCCATTGTTGTTTTAACATCATAGCATTGTAATTTCAGTCTTAGCTTTGCATATGTAATGCTGTTATACACACAGCAAGTTAGCATATAATTTGGCATTATAATTTCAGTCACTTCCATGTTCTTGAGAAGGATCAAATTTCATATGTATTTGGTCTGATTGCACTCATTTCCAGATTGTAATCATTTCTACTTCATTGCAATTTCATACTAGAGTCATAAGGAGTTTGCATGCCAATTGTTTGACAAAATATCAACTGGCTGTAGGTGACTATTTTCATGAAGTTAAGTTAGTTATTTACATTTGAAAATACAAAGACATATTTACATATCATCTATATTGTTGTTAGACTTATTAGTTATCAATTCCAAGCATTTAAAAATCATTATCAAGTGCCAAAAACCAAAACACAACAATCAGAAGTCTATATGAGCACATATCAGCTTGCATGACAACTGTTTGACGAAATGTCCAAGGCATAATGAGTTGAAAACAAGGTCAGGTTTGCCGGGGACATTACAATTTGCATTGGCGTGCTCTCCTTCGTCACGTCTCCCAGTGTTAATGTTGCAGTTGAAGAATGTTTGTTTCTTGCATAAATTTCCTTTTAATTCCCCATGGGAAATGTGTAAGTAGATGGGCATTAAATGACATCCCCTTGTCATGTATGCACGTGTCAGCTTTCACATCACCACTCCATCGCAACCGCTTTTCAAAAATTTGGAAAGGAATGACTATACGGGCGTAGAAGTGGATAGTTTGCATAATAACCTTGCAAATCACCACCGAGGTTCATCCTTAGTTGTAAAACACCTCCAACCTTTTAATAAGCATTGACGAGTTATGTGTCTCTCTTCGGCGGTAAATGGGGGAGTTCGATGAACTTAACAAAACACTGCTCGCATTGCCTTAGCTCAAAAATAGACCAAAGCAGGAGCTATTGAAGTTTATATAATTGGACAAAACATTGCCAACCGTTTAAAACAAATAGGATGGGTTACATGGCAGACAAGGGGAGAGTTAGAGTAACCTCATAAAACACCGTTCGAGTTATACTGTTTACTTAAAACACCGCCGGCCCATAACTTAGCCAAAATTTGAAATAGGCATATTTCCAAGGATGACCAAAAACTTAATAACACTAACAAAGACTAATGGGATTGATATGCCACGCCTTTTCAAGTATGTTTAGTTCACTAGAGGAAAAAGATGAAATATCTTCTTGGTTTAAGTATAAGCATAAGGAGTCATTTTCCCCTTCAGTGGGCACACAAATAAATTTATGACTCGTGTATTATAAATTATAAATTATAGATTTTATGTGTTACTTAGACAGCAAGTCAAAATGTAACCCTTGACATTATTTGATAAAAAAAAAATTATTTATACATCATTTGTTTAGTATCTTTCTTAGTTATAAGTCACACGACACATCTAAGGTTTAAAGAAACCTGTTGTTCTCTAGAAAATTGGCGTTGAACATTGAATATATATATATTATATATTGCTCTTTTATGTGAGTATGTACTATGTAGCATTATCTTTGTATCCCATGTTGCTGAAATAATTTTGTGATTATCTTGGTGTAGTCATTCATTTTTTTATTTTTTAATATCATGGTGTTATGTATTATCTTGCCTTATCATAGAATCATGTTTATGCAGGCTTGTTGTATGTTAACAGATAATATTGTTGATGTTTGCACTGGGTTTGGTGAAATTTGCATGCTTCTTTATTGCTATTCAAATTACAAAGATTCTATAGCCCTAATAAGTCTTTTGGAAATATTTTTATAGGTCCCAAAAGTTGTTTTTGTAATTTTCTTCTCCGGAGATCGAGCTAAGACCAAAATCCTAAAGATATGTGAAGCATTTGGAGCTAATCGCTATCCTTTTCCTGAAGATGCTAGTCAACAAAGGCAAATTATGGCTCAGGTATTTTTATGATGTACTTATAGTTTGTACATATTTTCATGATTTTTGCTGGCATAGACAATAATGCATTTGGTGGTTAATTTTAAATTTACTTTTTTTTTTTTCAGGTAGGTAGTGCATTATATTGGCTAGGAAAAAAAATAATGTTTACAGTTGTGGGATTCTTTTCTTTTTTTTGGTTTAGACAAGGGTAAATGTTCTCAATTCTATAAGAGAGATAAGCTTTTGATCTCAAGTTTATAAATTTAATTCCTATCTTAGTGAAAAAATTGTCACATTGTATTTATTTATTAATTTTTTCCTAGAGAGACAAGCATTAACTATTCACCTACTTCAGGGTTGAGCTCAAAACAGTAAAAATGTATAAGAATATGCTATACTATGAATATGCAATGCTAGTATACATGAAGATAAAATAGGTTATGCATAGCTATCTCAAAAATGAGAACACAAAAGCATATATAAAAAAAAAAAGATTATTTAAGAAGGGCAACTCATGCCAGAATGCATTGGTAGTGTTTGTTTAGCAATCGTAGTTTTAAAGTTCTACTAAATAATAAACTACTCCTTAGCCTCTTACATTTACCCTCCTTGAAATTGTGATGCAATATGGTGACACTAAGATTACTGCGTCTGTGGAAGAGGTTGTTGATGTTGATGTCATCACTAGCTCTAGTGGAACACGAATGTGTAATGTCCCCATTTTGGAGGTAGTTTGATTTAATTAATTTAATTAATTGAGTTGTCCAAAATAATGAATATTTTATGAGGATGACTAATTAATTATTTTAATTAAATAAAAAAGTGGTATTAAGTTAATTATTTATAAAGTTATCAAATAAATAAATATTAAAAGGTAACTTTATATTTAATTAATTTAATAAAGTGACTTGAATTTTAAAATATATTATATAAAGTCACTTAAATAAAATAAAATAATATTCTAGAAGCTTATGGAGAAAGTAGAGAAAAAGAATAAATAGACATTGAGGGCTCATTCCTTGGCAGGGAGATTTGATGTTGATGTTGGTGTTTGTCATTTCATCTTGTGGAGCCTAGGGTTTCTACAAATTGCTTCTTTATCATAGGAAACAAAAACTCCTATTGATAGCAATTTAGAGGGTGTGAAATATCATCTGAATTATTGTAGCTAGGAGAAAGTTACTTCAGACTTTCCATGTGATGACGTTTTGAATGCAGTAAGTCGGAACTTTGATCTATGAATTCGTAGAGGTTAAAAAATAAATAAATTCCTGAAATAAAAACATACCATCATTTTTCTTTTGCAAATTTTCCCTATCGTTTTTCTTCTTGCAGCGCTGTTTTCTTTCTACGTTGGCATGAGAACAATGAAATGAACACTTTGTTTGAAACGCTTTGTATTTGCAAAAGTGTAGGGAAAAAAATATAGAAAACGAGTTTCACTAATTTTCACCATGTTTTCCTTGCTATAGTTGCTTTTTTTCACAATTTTTTGCTGTTTAATCGCCTGCGTTTTTAGGTTTATGCGGCTGCAAGTAATCACGCGATTAACTTGCTTCCCTCCTTGCAGCACGATTACTTGCAAGTTATACGAGTTTTGAGCAAGTTTTTCTACTTGGTTGAAATAAGGATTTAACACAATTAAAAGGACACCTCAGTAAAGCCAAAACTGTGCAGCTTGATCATGCTTAGATTTTATACATTTGGTGTTTTGTAGGATAGATTGCAATCCAAGAGTAGTATGGGGGAACAAACTTGTTGTGGATTGGAGGGAGGCTCAAAGGGACTAGCAATGGCAGGGAAACTTGAATGTTTTATAGGAGAAAGAGAATCATAATCAGTAGCAGTATCTAGAGTTCCACTTGTTGATGTGATTTTTGTGACCACACCAATCAGCAGAACAAAGTATCCATAGGCTACTCCATTCTCTCTTGATCAAAGTATTTTGTATGCTAAGATTGCGAGAGAGATCGTATGTTCAACTCCAAGGTTCTGGTAATGCAATGGAATACCCTTAGTTGGTTTGTTGTGATTTGTTGTTTTCACAAGGGGACTTACACAATTGTTCAGATGTAGCAGCTGACAGCAGATTAGTGATGGAAGGGGATATTCGTGAGTGATGCAAATGATTTGGCAATAAGGTACGTGTTCCTATACTAACCAGAAATGTATTGGATTGAAATGAGTGCAAGTTTAGAAAGTCTAGGTTCTATACTGAAGGAGGACGTGGGATCAATCTCAACAGACTTCAACCAAACTCTGCTTCGCCTCGCTTTGGACAGCTTATACAAAGTCGGTGCAATCTTCAAGGGAGTGGCAATGAATGTTCAAGTCACAATTCAGCATGAAGACACCATCAAAACAACGCATGCCAAGACGTGAATCATAACTGAAATTAAGCTTACAAAGTTTTCTAGTTGACCACACAAGGCATAAGCAAGTTGCTAGTGGTATGGATTAAAACGAAGCTGCCTTGATTAAACACCACAATTCACAACTAACATCTACTTGCATGAAAACGAAAATTACTCTAATCTAAGCTACTTGAAGTAGATGGGGTGAAAAAATCTTGCTAGCTGCTCATAACAAAAGATGAATTCACCATCAATGAAAGCTCTCTTTATTATGATAGTTTTCACAGCAATCTCTTACAAAGTTCTCAAGGGAAAACTTTCCTTCTCCTTCAAATTATGCTATGCTAACAAACTATGCTAAGCGCTATCAATCTCTCTGCTCTATTCTCTAGTCTAATGTCTAATCTAATGAGATACAAATGAGGGGGGATGCCTCTTTTATAGATGGCCCAGTCCAATCATCGACTCATTACAATCAAATGAATGGCTCAGATTGAGCCACTTAAGCCCTAACCCTAAAAACTGCCAGAAGAAGGAGTGGTACAATAAATGAATCAGAAAATTCCCACTCACTCCCAAAATAGCAAAGGCAATCAATGCCCACTATCAGTTATCTAGAAGGTCATCATCCAAAAAGGCATTTCCGTTTTCCTTCTCCTTGGCTGCAAAATCAATGAATCTGGCTTGCACAGCCTCAACCTCCTGAACTGAGATTGGCGGAATGTGATCAAGCTGGAATTCCAACACTGTGACTGCTTTCCCATGCCGCATACAAGACTTTCTCCAATCAACTAAAACATCCCGAGTGTTCTGAATAATGCTTGAGAAAGTTGAGGTGTTCTCAAAGTCATTCTGGACAAAATTCTTCACCTCTGAAAAGAAAGGTGGCAGTCTGCTCCTTAAACCGTCAGTAGTCACCTCCTCCGAAGTCAGCCTCCTAGCAAATATAGCCTCTAAAGTGTTCAGGACTCCATCAAGAATGTTTGTCATGGCCTTTCTGACTCTGGCTGAATCTGCCTGGGCTGCATCAAAGAATCCTCAACCTATGACAACTGAAGAGTACCAGTTGGGAAAATCATACCTATCTCCCTCTTGTTTCACGCCTCCCTCAATCAACATCCATAAGGGAGTATGCATCAAAGCCTCCAAATGCTAAATAACCTTGCTCTGATAGGTATGAGTATCACCCCAAGCCAGATCAACTGCATCCATTTGTGCCATAATGCTGGAAGCCTGCTGGTAAGCATGAGCAAGATCCTCGATAAACTTTTCTATCTCAACACGAATGCCAACAACCCACTTATCTACTTCTCGTGCCATCTTTCTCAGATCTTCCAAGCCACTAATTGATTCTCTAGGAAACTCAGGTTGAAGCTCAATTGCCAGATTCTCCTGCCCACAAGGACGAGACAAGTGCTGTACGTATCCTATCAAAGTCTTGTGCTCCTTTAATTTCTTGTATTTGCCTTCAGTTCGGAGCAATCTGTCCTTGAGTGCTTGGGAGGAGTTATCACATTCCTTAATTATCTGTGCTCCTGTGGGGCGACCTAACTCCATGGTGGTGATCACATAATTTTCTGGCACACCCTCATCTCGATCACACTCAACCCTTGGCACAACCATGTGAAGGGTGCGAGAGCCATCCTCATTTGTTGAAATCTTCGAAAAATTTCTAGCTCTCTTCTTTGTTGGAGGCGCACTGATCCTACTCAGGAATTCCTCTAGCTCAACTGCTGGATCAGCCTCTTCATTGGGGCTCCTCCTTATCCTATCTCTGAGCCAATCTGGTACCACGTGCTGTATAACAAATGGCTGCTCATCCCTTGCTTCTTCTTCACATACTTCTTCTCTAACTTCATCTTGATGGGGCTCATTGACTTCCAGGGGCTGGGTATCTCCTGAAACTTGGGCCTCTTGTCCAGTAACTGTATCATCTTCTAGTGCCGCCTCAAGCTCATGCTGGAAGCGTGTATCTGTAGCCGTTTCTTCATTTTCTTCCTGCTGATTATCTCTAGTGGGTGCGTTGACACTCTGGCCAACAGACTCTCTTCGTGGCGGTTGATTTGCCTCTTGTAATTCCTGTTCCTTATTCAATATATTTGTCTGATTAGCAAACAATGAAACTTCTTGTATACTTGGAGAATGTGTCTTCAATGGTGTGGGTGATTCTACCTCAATTCGCGTAGGCTCCGACTGAACTGGCTCTTTTCTTCGTGACTCTGGAGCTCGAGCAACTTGCCTTTTCTTTGTAGCAGTTGGCGTCCTATGATCTCCCATCAAATTATAAGTCAGAGGAATTGACCTACCCTTCAGCTTGTTCACATGCCTCTCGACCCATCCTCTGGTGAATGTCAGAACTGGTATGCAAAGTGTATCCAAATCCGCAATCTCCAGCTTTGACAATTCTGGAAGTGGAAGTTGTGTATCCCTCATTGTCTCATAATCTGGATGAAGAAAATTCATGTCGTCATCTACCTGGTCTGGCACTGGAATGATCTCACACTCCCTAATCATGCTGAAAGGTAATCTCGAAAACATCCTCCTTACCTCAGCTTCATCCAATGCACTGGCCCAGTAATCTTCAATATTTGCCTTATCCTTGAATTCCTCTGACAGTAACCATCTGATATTTCTGTGAGGATCATAATGCTGCTTGCTGGTGTGGTAAGAAAGGTGGAAAAACTGAAGCTCATTTTCAGCTTCCTTCATTGCCTGTAGTGAAGGACACACTTTGTCTGAATTTCCCATGATGATTGGGAAATAAAGTCCTCCCTTCTTCTTTTTCTTTTGAATTTTATCATAGGCAATGAGTCGCCTAGATATTTCTAACATTAAGATCTTGTTTGTAGGGTATTTGGGCAATCTATGCGGGTATGAAGAAAACCCTTGCAGCCTAATGTAAGTAAATTTCGGAAATTGGATAAACCAACAACCATACCTTTCTATCAACTCTTGAGCTTCCTTTGAGATCCTGTGATGAGTTCTTTGCTGAAGTGATATCGTTATGTGCATAGTGAAGGCGTTATTGATTCTCTTGTAATGAGATGTGCTTGTCAAGTGTAGTTGTGGACAAGCCTGATGAATCTTAAATTGTTGAGAGCCACACCCAATAGGCTCCTTGTATGATATTCCCCTGTACTTTGTCATATGAGCCAGCATGCAGATAATGTATGAACCGATATAAAATGTCTTCCTTCTCCTCAAAATCCGGAGCTGCTCATGCAAATTATCACTAATCATCACCGCCCAATTAATATGCTCCTTGCCTTCCAGCACAAGATTGATGTAGTAAAACATCCACAACTCAAAGATGAACGCTTGAGGACATCCTCCAACTCTACTGAGCATCATAATCAGATCACAATACTCCTGCTTCAAATCGTCTGAGATTATTTGCTTTGGCAACTTTGTGCGAGTGGGTTTGGGCTTATTCATCCAACGAGAGTTAATCATACCAGCACATCTTTCAAATGTTGAAGCATACATCTGTTTAGCACGTTCTCTCGTTTTGTAGATCATCTTCTCATGTGAAGGGATTCCAAATGCCTTGCCAATAGCTGCAGGTGTGAGGTTGGTGAACAATCTACCATTAGGTGAGACAATAGACCTGTGCTTTGGGTTGTAGCATTTAGCACACTCCATGATCAACTCCGAACATTGAATTGCTGGTGGAAAACCAATAGCTGCATAAAGTCCACTTATGACAATATTATGTGAAGTGATCGATGGATGGCCTCCAACTCCCATTATTTGACTTTTGAAAGCCTCCATGTTGAAAGAGCCCAAGTTCGTGTTAGCCAACTAGCCCAACCTCGAAGAGAACTTCGACTCCGACAGGAAAGACTTGCTCAACTTCTTGATCACAGCCTATCTAGACACATTTTCCTTGCTGGACTTGGCATTATTTTCCTTGCCAGTTGCTCTTACTTCAGCCATTCTGCAAAACAAAAGATAGTCATCAACAATTTAACTTAGAAAAATAAAATCATATTGGGGCTGCCATCAGACTTTTAAAAATGAGAAGCTTGATCACTGAATTTCATCTTCAAACCTCAACTCTTCTTGCAACAACTTTGAACTTTGAACACTTAGAGAATTGACTGTAGCAATAAGACTTCAGCACTTAGAAGAAAAATCGGCCAATCCTCTTTTACTTCAAGTCGAACCTCTTCACCAAGTTTTAGCTTGCACTTCAATCTTCACTTCAGAGCTCAAGTCGAATTTGTTAGCTGATGAAGAAAAATGAAACAACTTCATAGCTCATATAGCCAAGTTGAATTCTAGAAGAAGCCAATTTTAGCAAGAATTCGAATTTCCCTTTTGAGGCAGCTGCAACACTTGGCATCTAGTGTTTGGAATATTTTGACCTTCTAGAATTTCAAGAAGATTCATCTCCACTAGGCGTACTTAGCATTTTTAAATCATCTTTTGAAAATATTAAATTCAACTGCATCCCCCTTAAGAAATTCATCTCACCAGCTGAGGTATTGAACTTCGATTTTATCCATCTTTGGCTGGAGAAGATTATTCTTATGAAGAATTTAATCAAATTCATCTAGGCAATTAATTTCAAATTTATTAGTCAAGGCATTTTATCTTCAACAACATCTTTTTCCTTCTTGCCTTAGAAAATTTTAAAAATTTCCTTAGGAAATTCATCAATCAAGTGCCCATCAAAAGTATTCATCTCAAAATTCTTGGCGAGGTGTAGAAAACTTTAAAATCTATTCTTTGTCGAAGATGTCCGATACCTAGAAGAAAATTCCCTTCAGAAAGCGTCGAATTCATGGGTCTATGAATGCAGGGGTACATTTAATTTTTGAATTTTAACCTTAGAATAATATTTTGTCATCAAATTTATTCTCATTCTTCATCTCTGGGCATATTTTCTTGCTTGGCCTTAAAAATTTTCTTCAATCTCATGAAGCTGGAGTATTCTTACTCATCCTTGCCAATTTTATCTATGCCTTAGCAAATTTTATCAACTCCTCTCAAGCTTAGGCGCATTTTCGTCTAGAGGTGAAATTTTATGCCTTAGAAAAGTTTTATTATCTCCATGAGCATGGGCGCATATAGGGGGTCTAGGAGGAATTTTGAACACTTAGCATTTTGCCTTTGATATTTCTCTCCCATTCATTCTCCAGTCTAGAGGTGAAATTTTATGCCTTAGAAAAGTTTTATTATGTCCATGAGCATGGGCGCATATAGGGGGTCTAGGAAGAATTTTGAACACTTAGCATTTTGCCTTTGATATTTCTCTCCCATTCATTCTCCATTCATTCTCCATTAAAGTGCGAGTTCTTCAAGAAGAGTAGTGCGAATTCATATAGGAGCAGATTGTGAGTCTATTCAAGTGCAGATTGAAGGGCAGATTATTAGTGTGTGTTACAGCCATTGTTGGTGCTGTTTATTGGCCTTGTGTGTGGCCTCATTGTAAAGATACTTGTTGCCATTGCTCATATATATAAGAGATATATTTGTTGCTGGGTTTTTCTCCCTCAAGAGGAGGGTTTTCCCAGGGTATCTGCTGTGTTCTTGTGTTGAATTTAAATTAAATTTCTGTGCTATTAATCTGATTATATAATCTAACATGGTATCAGAGCGGGTTTGAAGAAGATCGTGATCAGATTTCTTATAACAGTGATACTCTTTATTCTCCTTCTCTTTGTTGTCTATCTCTATCTATTAGTCAAGATGGTGAATGGTCTTAAGATTGAGGATAGACTCGAGGGAGCATCAAATTACACATCATGGAGATTCAGAATTATGCTCACCTTGGAAGAGAATGACTTGGCTGAGTTTGTGGAGACCAAAGTCCCCGAGCCTACGGAGGAGGAAGAGAAGGTCCAGTGGAGGAAGAAAGACATCAAGGCGAAGAAGATGTTAGTTGATTCCGTAAAGGATCATATTGTTCCGATTGTCTCCAAGTTGAAGATAGCAAGAGATATGTTCAAAACTTTGGAGGAGATGTACGGAATCAACAATACCAGCCGGGCACTTGCATTGAAGCAGCAACTTCATCATGTTAAGATGGTGGAAGGAGAATCTGTCATCGCTTACTTCATGAAGATTTCCAAACTGAGAGATCAACTCTCTACCATTGGTCATATTGTTGATGTCAAGGATTTGACTATGTTGGCCCTTACTGGTCTTCCTTCATCTTGGGAGTCTTACATTCAAGGAATCAGCGTGAGATCGAAACTTTCCAAGTTTGATCGTTTAAGGGAAGATTGTATTCAAAAAGAGTCTAGGTTGGCTGCAAGAGGTATTGGTTGAAGCTCTACAAATGAAGACATTCATGTTCTTTCCGCTCAATCCTCGGAGAAGAAAGGAAAAGGTGGAAAGAAAGGATATTTCAAGAGGAATAGAGATAAAGGAGTTGATGGTGGCCCCGCATTCAAGAAGAAGTGGGACCTCTCCAAAGTCCAATGTTTTCGTTGTGACAAGTTTGGTCATTATGCAAAGGATTGCCCAACAAGGCCTAATCAACATGCTTCATTTGCGGATGTGGATGAGATCTCTCCTCAGAAGGATTCTAGGGAATTTCTATTCTAAGTCATGGGCCTGTGTTCAAGCCGTGAAGGTTGTGTGCTGATCTGAGCGCGAGAGCAGCGTATCTTACTATGTCCAGTATTTGCATCCATCAGAATATTTAAAGAGATAAGTATTTTTTGTTGTTAAGCTATATCTTTTATTTGGATCTTGTAATTAGTAAAGAGAGATAGTGGTTTCTCTTGAACTGTGTTCACTAGCATAAGATCCTTTGAAGATTTCATTTATTGCAAGTTATTTCATGCTGGTTGTGTAGATTTCTGAGCGTGACTCTGAAATAAAAAGAGAATTGAAATTTCGATGGTGATTAGTTGGTCACATTGATATCATTCTCTAATGCATGAACTGTAATAGAGCCTTGAACTCTTGGAGAGAGTTGGTTCTACATGCTAACTACATAATGCATTCAAGAAATCTGTAGTTGTGCAGATTGTCTTTTGTTGTGCCAAGTTTAGCACTCTCGAGAGGAGTAAAAGATGGAAGAAAGAGTTATATCAGAATTCAATAAAGATAAGTTTCTTTATCCCTTCATTCTGATCTTTTGATATATTTCTCTTATAGGTTGATTTATTTATTCATGTGTTAATATTGTTCATAAATTCTTATGTATTTATGCTATAACCTGAGATAGTAAACTTTGTATGATTCTAGCCTTGATATTTCTTTGGATAATTATAAACTGTTAGTAATCTCTCTCTAAAATGCTTCCAGGACAGATCTAGGGGCAAGAAGGTGATGAGAGATTGCTTAGTGATAAAAGCTTGAGGCATATTGTGAGGAAGTCATGCTGACCAAAGAAATGATCAAGCGTGAAGTCACAACTTGCAGCCATGGGACTGAGTTGGTGGCTAGAGGGAGTTCACTTCCAAAAGTCTTCTTTGCAATCTCTGAGGTAGGGATCAAGAGGGAGTTCTGTGACTCACTGAGAAGAAGTGAAGGTTGCAGTGTTGCAAGGCCAAGTGCTAAATTCCTTAAAGGATCCCTTCAGCTGTTGAGATCAGAATTGCTCAAAACTGTCATCTGGAATTGATATTGGTAGCTCCGCAAACCTATTTAGAACAATGTGACCTAGGAGGAGGTCGAGGAGGACAATCCTAAACTCTCTACAGTATCAGAGGTGTACATTGGAAAACATTTATCTAAGGCAAGCGTTGCAGGCAATCTTGGTCGAAGAGGTCAGAAGGTTGATGCATGTACTTAAAGATTCAGAGGGATCCTACTGAACCTGAAGAAGATGTTTAAGGAGGCTGCAGCTAGTTCAGATCTGGTGGATCCTCTATATACACAGTTGTTTGGATCGTTGATGCATCTAGTCAATACTAGACCAGATATTTGCTATGCAGTGAGTGCACTTAGTTCATATGTGAACCCAGGTAGATACATCTAGTTGCAGCGAAACATGTCCTGAGTTACTTGCGTGGGATAGTTGGATATGGGCCGAGATATTCTTCAGATGTGGACTTGGAGCTACATGGTTATACTGATTCTGATTGGGCAGGGAGTGTCACTGATCAAAAGAGCACCTTTGGATGTAGTTTCAGTTTGGGGTTTGCTATGATATCCCGATGCAGCTGGAAGCAGTCATTTGTAGCGTTGAGTATAGCAGAGGCAGAGTACATTGCAGCTTGTGTGGCAGCTCGGGAAGCAATGTGGCTTTGTAAGCTCCTTGTAGGATTGGTTGGTCAATCAATGGAGCCTACTATCATTCATTGTGATAACCAGAGCTGTGTGAAGCTTTTTGTCAATCCTGTGTTTACTGACAAAACCAAGCTTGTTGAGATGAAATGCCACTATATCAGAGATATGGTATTGAGGAAAGCTATACAGTTGAGGTATATCAACACTGATGAGCAGACGACAGACATTCTCACCAAGCCTCTCTCCAGGATAAAGTTTCTGTACTTTCGAGATAAGCTTGGTAGGGTGGAGAATACAACCTTAACTGAGAAAGAGTCTTAGTATCAGTGATCCTCTTTAATGAGTTTTGCTCTGTGAGAGAAGTTAGAGGTGAAATCCCTTGATTAATGAATTCTTCTCTGTAAGAGAAGTTCGAGGTGAAATCCCTTGATTAATGAGTTCTTCTCTGTAAGAGAAGTTCGAGGTGAAATCTCTTGGTTCCACCCTCTGGGAGAGCCATGGTGGATGTCATGTGTGAGACTCCATGACAGCATCACGTGAGAGAGTCTGTGATGATTTTCTTGTACTTGTGTTTCACCCTCTGGGAGAGCCATGGTGAAAGTCATGTTGAGGTGACAATATCACTCAAGTGATGAACACTTGTACATACCATACATGGTTGTAGCCATTATGGTTGATATCATGTTGAGGTGATATCATCTGATATCATGATGAGGTGATATCCTTCCTTTTCACATTTGGTTGTAGCCATTGTGGTAGACATCACGATGAGGTGATATGTCTTTTGCAGTTGGAAGTATCTCCCCCTAGCTGAGAGGGAGTGTTGAAGTTTAGCAGCTTTGGGCTAAATTCTTCCAGCCTCAAATGAAGATATAATTTATTTATATGTGTTGATGGCAACTTTACTTTGGCCGACCTTGTATAATTCTTCCTGGCCGACCTTCATTGTAATTTAATTATTATTATTTGTATTTATTTCTTGATGGCCGACCTAGTCATTTGTCAAGGTGCGACCTATCTAGCATTGTATATATAGGTCACTTTCCTTCATTCAAGCATTAAGAAAAGTTCGATTTCCTTCTCCATTAAAGTGCGAGTTCTTCAAGAAGAGTAGTGCGAATTCATATAGGAGCAGATTGTGAGTCCATTCAAGTGCAGATTGAAGGGCAGATTATTAGTGTGTGTTACAGCCATTGCTGGTGCTGTTTATTGGCCTTGTGTGTGGCCTCATTGTAAAGATACTTGTTGCCATTGCTCATATATATAAGAGATATATTTGTTGCTGGGTTTTTCTCCCTCAAGAGGAGGGTTTTCCCAGGGTATCTGCTGTGTTCTTGTGTTGAATTTAAATTAAATTTCTGTGCTATTAATTTGATCATATAATCTAACATTAGCAAAGTTTACCTTGATGCCTCTTGAGATGGGTGCATTTTGAGGTAGGAGCAGGAAGTTTGACTTCAATGCCTTAGAAACTTGTCTTGGCTTCACACCTAACATGGGCGCATTTGGGACCCCAAGGAGGAATTAACCACGCCTTAGCAAATTTTTAAATATCCTCCAAGGCAAGGTGACTTGGGCGCATATGGGGTATAGAGGAGGAACTTCCAATGCGTAGAAACTTTCTAGCTTCATATTTCGTCATGGGCGCATCTAGGGGGTCTAGAAGGAATTATCAATGCCTTGACGACTTCCTAGCTTCATCTCTCTTCTTGGGCGCATTTGGCATGTCTAGGAGGAATATCCCAACACCTTAGTTACTTTTCCTTCACACATGTTGGAGATGGGCACATATAGGGGGTCTAGGAGGAATTTCCACTTGCCTTAAACATTTTCAATCACCTTGGCTTGATGAGGGCGCATTTAGGGGGTGTTGAAGGAAATTGCAATGCCTTGGAAACTTTTTCTTGTCCTTTATAACAGGGCGCATTTAGGGGGTCTAGCAGGAACTTCTTCAGACTTAGAAATTTTTTATCACCTCTATTTCTCCTTGAGGGCGCATTTGAGGGTATGAGCAGGAATTTCCAAACTTGAAACTTTTTCCATCCTTCTGCCAGTCTCATCTTGGGCGCATTTCATAGGGGGTGAAGGAACTTTCTCAGACTTAGACATTTCTCTGGCTCGCTTGCTCCTGTTTTACTATGTTTAGTAAGCCCTCTGATTTTCATACCTCTGAAGCTTGGATTGATCCAAAATTTCAACCACAGGATCTTCATGACCAAGTTGAGTTGTTCACACTACCATCTCACTCTGACCTGTTATTTATAGCATGTTTCTGGAGGTGATTTACTATTTATAGTAATTGTTTGATTTCATGACTTCCACAACTTCGTTTAACTTGAAATCTGAATGACGTGATCCTCATGGGTTAACTTCCCTATTCACATTGGTGCCTACTGCTGACTTACTATTTATAGCTTGTTTCAGAAGTGGCTTACTATAAATAGTAAGTGCTCGGATTGCCTTCAAATTTCACCAATGGAAGCCTTGAAAGATATTGATCGCAGTGGGATACACCGGTTTTCAAAAATTCTTGCGTTTGCTCCCTCATGTTAGGTCCCAAAGCTGGAAACCTAATCTGACTTGCATGTCGCTCAAACGATCTCTGTTTGAACCTGTTTCTATTACACTTCGCTCTGTTCGTGATTCTGAGGCGCTGGGCAGTTGCTGGAATGATCCTGCTAAAAATAGTAAGTCTCTGAAAAAGTGACCAACTCTGCTTGCATGTTACATCATTGCAAAGCTCTTGAAAAACCCATAAAGAATAACCTGTCATGCATTGAAAAGCCCTGCATGCAAACCCTAAAAATAGCCTCTGAAGATAGCTTTGAAAAAGGTCCTGATCCTGGTTTGCATGTTACACCACTGCGAAGCTTTCAAAAAACTCACAAAGAATGTCCAGACATGCGTAGAAAACTCCAACATGCAAACCCTAAAAATAGCCTTCGAAGGCTGAGTGCTGAAAGTTATCATCTCTCTTTGCATGTTATATCATCGCATAGGTCTTAGAAAACCCAAAAATATTCTCCAGACATGCTTTGAAAAACTTCACATGTAAACCCTAAAATCAGCTCCCGAAGGTGAACTTGCTAAAATGGAAAGTTGTCAGTTCTAGCTCAAATTTTGCAGACTAGTTGGATGTACTTTGGATGTAGTGTAACAGAAAAAACTTCAAAAGCACCGAGAAAATGTCCCAAATTTGGTACTTACTAAAAATAGTAAGTTGTGAAAATTCAATGAAATTTTGTTGGGAATCTGCTGGAAGCTTATTAAATGCAGTGCCAAGCTCAAATTTCAATTTACTCACTCCATTTGACTTCAAACTGGCCAAAAGACTCAAAACCCTAATTCTCAGACTTAGCCAAAATTTCACGTTTAAGCTCAAAAGCGGGTACATCCCCGGAATGGCAGACAGCGAAAAGAGACAGAGAGAGAGAGACAAAACCAAAGCCAAAAGAGGAGGAATGGAGCAAAAATTAGGTTGTCCCCATTTGAATGGGGTGATGTGTGAAAAGGTCACAACACCACCATCTGTAGTTTAAAGTTTCAATTATAGGGATGGAAACTTGGCCCTATTTTAACTCTCAGCTGCTCTTGCTTGGGTTTATCAACATGGATGGTCTCTAAATTGCGATCAATCTGATATGTTCTATAAGTGCCTTTGGCTATGGGGTTGCATTGTGACTAGGGCATTTTGCAATGTAGTAATTTAGCTGGTTGCTCCCTGTTTTTCAACTTACTATTACAAAAGGTTCATTAAACTTGCTTGCCAAGGTATTTGCTAAAAATGTAGGAAAAGTTCTCTTTTACCTGTTGTTCAATTTACGTGTTTGGAGCTCAATGCGAAAAAAGATTGCCAAAAGAACCCTCAAAACTGAAAAGTTTCCTAACCTATATAAACATTTTTATGAAAGATCTAGGCAGTTAGTTCATTGTGCTAACATGCATTTGAATTGAAAAATTGTTAAATTTTCTTTCTAGTTAGTTTCAACATTGAAAATGGATGTATCATGTGAGGTGTGTTTTGTCTTTTACACTCACATTAGTTTCTTTCAGGAGTCTAAAGAAAACAAGTCAATATGTGCATCAAACAACCTTATGCAATAGGTTTGCCCCTTAGAATGCAGTGAGTCTTCAAAGAAAAAGGAGATTGATTTTTTTTGTGCACGTTTCCTTTGTATATTTCATTTCTTTTCTTATCTATTTGTTGCAGGCAGAGTTGTATACTTTTGTCATGTCCCCGAAATGGAGGAAGTATTAAATTAATTATTTATAAAGTTATTTCAACAAAGTAAAATTAAAAGACAACTTTATATTTAATTAATTTAATAACTAACTAAAAATAAAATAGTAAATTATAAAAGTCACTTAAGGAATAAAATAATAATATTTCTAGAGGCTTCTTGGAAGTCTTGGAGAAATCTTTATAGGGAGTTGTTGGCTTAGCATTTGGGCATGCTTGATTTGGATTTCATTTTTCATTACTAGTTTGGTAAGAAAGCTTGAATGCTTTGCATTGCTCGAGGGTTTGAAGATTCTAAAATACTAGGTTCGGTTGTGAAAGATCGACCCTAGCTGGAATTGTTGAGAAATCCATCCAGGGTTTCTATAGGTTTTTCATTGTAGGTTAATTGAGGGTTTCTGAATCATTGCAGTAGCTGGTTTCTTACTGTAGGGATTAACTTGTGCAATAGCTGAGGTATTATTGCACTAATGCAATAGCTGAGGTATTATTGCACCAATGCAATAGCTGGTTTATTTTTGCATTCTATTATCAATTTGCAACAACTGAGGTATTGTTGCAAATACTTCTGAGGGTTTACTTAATTGCAGTAGTTGAGGTATTGTTGCAATCATCACTTCATTTGAGGAAGGAGCTCATTCCTAATTAAATCGATTATTAGCAAAATTTAATGGCCTTTTGCCAAATTTTCAGAGTTTGAAGGAAATCGATTTACTAGTAACTTTGAGGTTGCATCTGGAGATTGAATTATTTATTCAAGGCAACCACTTTCATATATCTTGGTCGATTTGTATTGAAGGTACTTGCAAATTCTGAAGGTTATTACAAGATATAGGAAAGTTCGATTTATAAAGAGACAACTACAGATTCGTTGATCATTTTTTGTTTGCTGAAAGACAAATTAGAATAAGAGAAATCTAGAGGTGCATCAATTTTTTATTGGAGAAGTTGTTAGCATCAGGACAAAGAGATAGTAGATAAAGACAAAATCCCCATTCGCTTATTTGAATTGTGCATCAGATTTCTTGAAGGAGACTATCGAGACCTCCTTGTGTGCTTGGTCCATTCCCAACCGCTAAAAGACAAGACCTACTTGGAAGAAGACGAATTTGACAGTGATAAGGAAAAACGTGGCATTGTGGAGAATATTTGAATAGTTTCCATGACTCATTGTAACGACCCGTTGCTTTGATAAAGTAAAATTTCCATATTTTACATCCTACAAGTATGTAAACGTGTTCACACGACATTGCAATAAAATTTTTCCTTTTCTTCATTGACAATACACGAACAATATGCCATATCAAATTACAATAAAGATTTCGTTTCAATATAATAACTTCACTAGTATATGAAACAAGAATACATACCCTAAGAAACATAGCTCCTATGAGCTTTAGAACAAATAGTAGTAAGAAGGTCCAGGAGTCCGTTCTTTCAAATCTTGGTATATTGGCTGCTTGTTGTGGAGGAGATACATCACTCGGGCGCTTTTTTGCCAACCACAGACTTATAATGCGGTCCCCCGCACACCTATCGTTAGATAAATGGCCCTCCCTTCGAAGAAGAGATTGGTAGGGTATCCTTTAACGATTACCAATTTAGCATAGTGCTGTGTTCCTACATAAATAGGTCCTGTGCATACGAGATCTCTTGAACTAGTATGTGCTTCGAGATCACAATGAACTGACAGTGTAGTCTCAAATATCTCACACCTTAGTGGATGTTGTACATTTCACTACTTTGGCCATCAGTACTTCGAATAAAGGTCATCTATCATAAACACTATTCAGGGCTGATTTGCATTAAGGCTTTCTTACACTACACTTAGGTTGGTCTATTCGGGGTAGTCCGTACCATAGACGTCCTACATCAAGTTAACTACTAGAAAGGAGGACAGCTTAACAAGTACTCACAATTATCCCTCCTAAACTGGACATTTTCATCCTAGGAGTTTCATTAACTTGACTAAGTTAATCTACTAGCTTGTTGTGATCAGTACCTTGTTAAACACCCTCATTTCTTCCCTAGTATTTAATAGCTACTTGAAAACATATACTCCTTATATGGAGTTAATACATATAAAGCAATTCACTACTTAATGCATCTATGATCCTAGTGTAATTCATACACTAATACAAGCAGGTGCAAACAGTAGTAAACATGCAATACTATTCTTTCAATCACAAACTACTCCTCGTTTTTGGAACTAAAAGCAATTCCTATTCTTTGTATAATCAGTAGTTATTCTTTCAGAAATTATATTTAGAAATTCGTTCTAAAGTATGAGGAATAGAACTAATTACATCTCCCTATCCTTGGACATTCAAAAGATACAATTTCAGACTTTTATTTAGAAATTCGTTCTAAAGTATGAAAGAAGTATAGCATGCCTGGTTTATGCTTTTCCACTGATTGTTGATCTCACAACATCCTGTATGACTATTCCCCAACTTCCAGCTTCTCAATCACTCACAGCTTCTCTCAAATACTAACAACTTCTGTTAGTTTGCTCTCTTCCTCACACAGGGGTAGCAAAATCAGAATTGATAGGAAACAAAGATAACCAATCAGCAGGGTTGTAATTTGGTATGAATAACCCTCTCAATTGCTAAACTCAGATTTGATAAGCTGATTATTAATTTCAGCTGGTAAAATTGTATTCTTAGAAATGAAAATGGATAAAGAAAAGCTCTCAAGAATACAAGACAATAGCTTCTCACAGCAATGAAGGAATTTTCGAATTCATCAATCTCAGATATATGATAAACTCTCAGCAATATGATTCACTCAGATTTTATAAACGAACATTCAGCAAAAGGAATAATTTCGAAATCCCCAAAGAGCAATGTAGAAGAATGGCCTGAGCGCCCTTTTATAGAGTTCCCTGTTCAATAGAACCCACCTCTCTAGGCATGTAAATTGTTTGACATTCTCAGAATGTTTCAAACTTGCAATGTGGTGCTCAAAGTGTAAGAGACCCGGTGTCTCTCAACCCAAACCCTTGACAGAAAATGCTGATTTTTGTGTTGTTTTATATTTTTTTGTGTTTTTGAGGTTTTTTGGCAATAAACAATAAACTGTGATTTTTCTCTAAAATGTTTTAAAAATTCGTAATAAATAAATGAATAATAAATACGTATCAATATTGCTCTCTAATGAAGGCGCATACATTTATTAATGATCCAAAGCACATACAATACATAAAATCGAACATATGAAGACGAAACAACTTTATTTTCAAGAGAACCTGATTGCTGTTTGCAGCCGCTTGAAGGAATGAAAGGAAAAGTACGGCCAACTCGAGAACGTAGATCTCCAAGCTCAAAACGGTGAGAAAACTCCAGAACCCTAGGGCACACAAGATCCCACTGAAAGAAGCTAAGAACTAAAGGCGAATTCTTCTGAGAAGAGAAGTACGACCCTGTTGGTACATAATAGTACGGCCCAACAGCTGCAATAAATGTGGTACGACCTTTTTGAATGGAGTGCCAGATCCCTGTGAAATGATCTCTGAAAGGTCGCCCAAACAATCGATGAGTATTCTCTGTAAATCTCTGCCTGAATCGATCCAGTAAGCTCAACTGCAACCTTTGTATGAAGTCACCGAGTTTGACAATCTTCAACTGGTATTTCACAGCCTCAGTATGCCAAATCTTGAAGAGGTATCGTTTTCCAAAATCAAATGTCTGCTAAAACCCTAGGTTTTGCAAACTCCAATGCTCAGAGCAAAATAAGACAAATTGAATAATCATAATACCTGAGTTCGATTTGTCTTGGCAGTGCATATATACCCTTCTTAAGAAATTTGACCCAAGCTCTTTTAATAATCATTTAAATAAAAATGATTAAATACGCCTTTTCTCAACTTAGGAAAAACATTAATTAAATGACGTCCAAATTAATGAATAAATAATTATTCATTATAATCAACTTTTCACTTTATTATAAAGTATTAAAAATACTTTATAATATACCATTAATTATTAATATTTAAATATATTAATAAAGTGACTTTATAATGTAAAGTCAAAATATTAATTATTTAATAATCATTAATTGCTCCGTTATTCTTCCATCTGATCAACAACTGATGAACTAGGTCGACTTTGAGCCAATTAGCTGAACCAGGTGCCCTGCCCAAAATAGCAGCTTCCGCCTGCCAGACTTACTAAAAATAGAAAGTATCTGAAAAACCACTCTGAAAGAGTCTGCGAAGGCCCAACTTGAATCAACTAAAAGAATGATGCTCTTGAACACCGGGTAACTGCCTCAGATGATCCTCTACACACTACTGTTAGCCTACGAGGATCAGAATGATAGGCTCACCTCAAATCCAGCTGCGCTGACTAGGAAGGGGACATCACAGTCCGCCCTCCCTAAAATTGCTTGCCCTCAAGCAATCTCAACTCTGGATACTGTAAAATCTCCTCGGACTCCCATGTAGCATCCTCAACTGGCAAATCTCTCCACTTGATCAGATATTCCCTGATCACCCGCCTTCGAAGGTGTCTCTCTCTCATCTCGAGGATGGCCTCAGGTACTAGTATCAATTTCCCTTCATCATCAAGGGGTGGCAGAACTGGAGAGGGTATCACATGCTGACCCAATGCCTTCTTCAGGCAAGAAACGTGAAATACGTTGTGAACCCTGCTATCTGCTGGTAAGTCCAACTCATAAGCAACCTCACCCACTCGTTTGATAACATGGAGTGGACCGTAGTAACGAGGTTTCAACTTCTCCGCACCACTCTTCCGCAGAGTAGACTGGCCATACGGTTGCAACATAAGATACACCATATCATCCACATCAAATGAACGCTCAACCCTCTTCTGATCAGCGTACTGCTTCTGCTAATTCTGTGCCTGTTGGATATTGTCTCTGAGAGACCTCAAGATGTCCTGCTGACTCTGCATCATATCTCCTACACTCGTCACTCAATATCAGATCCAAAAGGTTGGGCGCCTCATACCCATACAATGCCATGAAGGGCGTGATCTGTATCGTCATGTGATAAGTAGAGTTATAACAATACTCACAGAGGTATATCCACTTCACCCAAGCTCTCTGCTGTCCAGCTATGTAATTGCGCAAGTAACCTTCCACCCACTTATTGACAATTTCCGTTTGTCCACCAGTCTGCGGATGGTAGCTGGTACTCGGTGTCAATTCGGTCCCACAGAGCCTGAACAACTCCTGCCAAAAGTTGCTCATGAACCGACTATCTCTATCGCTGACTATCGTTTGAGGCAACCCATGTAACCGGAATACCTCTCTGAAGAAGAGCTTTGCAGTCTGCGATGCTGTGAATGTGGTAGTAATCGGGAAGAAGTGTGCATATTTGGTCAACTGATCAACCACTACGTAAATGCAATCTTTACCTTGGGCTTTCGACAAACCTGTGATAAAGTCCATCGATAAACACTCCCACTTCATGTCAGGTATTGGAAGTGGCTGGAGCAATCCAGCAAGATATGTGTGTTCCTGCTTGTTCTGCTGGCAAACAAAACACTCTTGAACATACTGTAGAACATCAGTTTTCAGCCCTTTCCAAGTAAACCGCTCTCGGACCAGCTTATATGTTTTGAAGTAGCTGGGATGGCCCACCATAGGAAGATCGTGAAAGGCTCTCAAAACTGTAGCCCTCAACTCAGAACCAGGAACCAGAAAAATCCGCCCCTTGTAAATGATCAAGTCATCTACAACAGTGTACCTACTATCCTGCTCTGTCCCATCAATAACGCTAGAAGCCCATGGATTCTTAGCATACTCAGCAATAATCCGATGCCTCCAATCCTCTGTGATATGTGCCAGGGCATTCAACTGAGGTCTACGAGACAAGGCGTCAGCTACAACGTTCTGCTTCCCCTTAACGAAGGTGATGTCAAAGTTATACGACTATAGTTTGCTGACTCATTTTTGCTGCCTCTCATTTAGGTCTCGCTGTCCAAGGAAGTGTTTCAGGCTATTGTGGTCTGTACAGACACTGAACTTGCTGCCTACCAAGTATTGCCTGAACTTAGCCAAAGCATGCATAATGGCTATCATCTCCTTGTCGTAAATTCTATAAAACCTCTCGGGACTCCTAAGCTTCCTGCTCTCAAAAGCAATAGGGTGCCTCTCCTGCATCAAAACAGCACCAATGCCCTCGCCTGAAGCATCACAAAACAAATCAAATGACTTTGTAAAGTCAGGCAATGCTAGCACTGGACACGAAGTCATGATCACCTTAAACCTGCGAAAGCACTCCTGCGCTTGTGGTGACCAAGTAAAAGCCACCTTCTTTGTCAAATCAGTAAGGGGTGCGGCATGACGTGAGAACCCACTAACAAATCTCCTGTAGAAAGCACACAACCCAATGAAGCCTTTGAGCTGCATAAGGTTCCCAGGTACTGGCCACTCCACTATAGCTCGGATCTTCTCAGGGTCCATACTCACTCCCTTGGCACTGATGATGTGCCCCAAATACAACAACTCCTCCATGCCTAGCTCACACTTGGATTCCTTGGCATAAAAGGACTCCTTAGCCAAGATACCCAAAACTGTGTCTAAGTGAGCTAAATGCTCCTCCCATGACCTACTGTATACTAGAATGTCATCGAAGAAGACTAATACAAATCTCCGCAGCTGTGTACTGAAGACCCTGTTCATGGTAGCCTGAAAGGTGGCAGGTGCATTGGTTAGACCGAACGGCGTAACCAAGAACTCGAAGTGACCGCAATGGCACCTGAAAGCAGTTTTCTCAATATCTTGCTCCCTCGTTTGAATCTGGTGGTACTCGGATCTCAAATCAATCTTCGTAAAGAAGATGGCACCGTGCAACTCATCAATCAACTCATCAATGCGTGGTATCGGGTACTTGTTCTTAATTGTCCTCTTGTTGAGTTGGCGGTAGTCTATGCACATCGGAAGTGATCCATCCTTCTTCTTCACCAATACAACGGATGAAGCAAAAGGTGACATCCTAGGTCTAATGTGTCCCATAGCCAACAACTCATTGATGGTCTTCTCTATTTCATCCTTGAGTTGTTTCGGATGCCTGTAGGGTGTAATCATAATGGGCTTTGCGCCCTCCTCCAACTCGATAATATGCTTAGTGCCTCTATCTGGAGGTCTACCAGGTGGGATGTCGCTAAACACTTTGGAGTGTTTAGTCCTCAGTATCTGGATGTCTGGATGGTACTCACCCTTTTGCTGCTCTTGCTATGCTGGCATTAGCATACACTTTGCAACCCAATCAACCATATCATGACGTATGAGTGTCTCCATCCATCTGAACGAAACCATCCTCAGATTACTGTCTCTAATGGTTTTGATGACATGAGGTCTCCCATCAACCTTGAACTTCATCTCCATATCTCGTAGATTGAGTGTGAACTCACCCAAATCGTGTAGCCATGCCATCCCTAACACCACATTAGTATCTCCCATATTTACAACATAGAATTCGGCCTTGAACTCATAATTGTTCAACCGCATCGGGAGATCAGTAATCTTTCTGTCACATTTGAGGGTGTACCCATCGACCACCTTAACTCGGATACCCTCAAACTCCTCTGTCTGTATACCACGTTTTTGTACCAACCGTGCATCAATGAAATTATGAGTGGCACCTGTGTCGAGTAGAGTGATTACCTTCTGACCTGCTAGGAGCCCGCGAAGTCTAAACGATCCATCTCTTTGAAGGCTAGTCAAATGTGCTTCCTGTAGCTTCCTTCCTCCTTCGTTTTCACCCTCATTTTCGGACCTGTCATCATCTGAATGCTCGGAATCAGCTTGCTGGTCTGACAGATCAGATTGCTCTTCTCCCTCATAAAATCACTCCATTTGATTGTTTTTCACCTTGGGACGAAGAGGGCATACATGTTTTTCATCATAGGGCGCCTTGCACCAGAAACACAATTTTTTCTTCTGTAAATCATTCAATGTTTCTCTGTCAAAGTGTGGTGTATTCTGTCTCTTAGGATTGGGTGGATCCCTCCTTTTGTCAAAGGGCCTGTTTCTGTCAAAAGACCTATTAGGGCTCGTGTATGGTGTCGAGCCTGAAGTGAACTTGCTGCGAGGTGCTACAAGCTCCATGTTATGCGCCTTCCTCATGGCCTCCTAAAGAGTAGGAGGATCAAATGCCTTGACCCAACCTCTCAAAGGCTCCGTCAAACCCTCGACAAAGAGAATGATGAGTCTCCGTTCTGAAATACCTGTCACCATGACTGCAACCTTCTGAAACTCACTGACATAAGCATCCAAACTACCTGTCTGTCTGAGCTGAGCTAGCTCTCTGAAGTAGAGTTCTGGATCCTTTTTGTTAAAACGCTCTATGAGCCTACTGGTGAACTCCTGGTACGTAGTGACTGCATGATGGCCAAGTGTGTACATGCCATGATGCCACCAATCATGCGCCAACCCATCAAGATGCAAGGTAGCAAACTTAATGGCCTCGTCCTCCTGCATCGGTCTCAGTGATAGATAATTGTCCAGCTTCTGGACCCAAGACCTCGCTGATGTCTTATCGGAGCTGTCAAAGTATGGCAAGGTGATTTTGCTAACTGCATACTGTAAGTCCCTGTTCACCTGTGGCTGTGGCTGCTGGTGCTGAGGAGCTTGGCGGTTAAATCTACCTCCCCCTCTGGGTTTATGAACATCCATAAACTCATGAAAAGATAATGCTTGTCTGATCTCAGGTGCTAATGATAGATATTCACCATGAAATCTAGTCACATCTGCTACTGACATGCCATTTTGTGACTGAAACTCCTGATGGTGACCCTACTGCTCTGCCTCTGGAGTCGGAGGTGGGGTCTCTCTAGATATGAATGTAGGTTGTCCAGGCCTATGCTCATGATAGATAGGCGATGGCTGTTGTGGTGCTGATGCCAAGGGCTGGTCCATGCCTACAGTCCTGCTTGACTGTCCAATCTGGATATAGTGCGGTTGGGATGGAGTATACTGTCTAATAGTGCCCATCAACTGGGACATCATGTCCATCATATTATCATGCCTGCGTCTAAACTCCTCTTCAGTAATATCACCCTCTGCATGCGCTTTCCCTGAATCCCTAAGTACCCTGCAGGGATCTCATGGTCTGTCATCAGTGTTGTGACACTGTTCTCACTGCTGTTGGAGCTAGATTTGTGAATACCCAATACTCCTGACACTGTCTCACCTTCAGGAATAGGTGGACCTGTCCAATCCTCGACTTTGCCTGTTCCTACACCCTTAGTATAATGAATGATGTCTTTGCTCATGAAAAGGCAACCAAAAAGCACTCTGTATACTGAAAAAGCAAAGGATCAATGCAATAAGATTTCCACAATCCATATGAAATTAGTTTTTTTGTTTCTGGATTCGATTGTGTTCAATTTTTTTCATCAACGTTTCGGATCACACTCCGTGATCCATCATCAGGATGGAGAGCTGAAAAAGGATGAGAAAATGATAGTTGCAGACTAGCTAGAGATGAAGATAAATAGACAAAAACAGGGGGGGGAGAGAGGGGAGAGCACAACCCACGAGGGAAAGAATAAAAAATTAAATAAAAAGAAAAGAGTAAAAAAAAAGAGAAGAACAAACATCAAAGAACCCTAACCAGCCAAGACAACATAACCCCAATGAAAATTTAAAAATAAAGAGAAAGGAACAAAAGATAAAGAAAATAAAATAAAAATAAAAAATAAAATAAAAGAAATAAAAATAAAACAAAATAAAATAAAATAAAATAAATAAAAGCAAAAGAGGGAGCAAGCCACAATGGCAACAAAGAGGTGAGAAATCAAAAATGGAGATTAAATTACAACAAACAAACAAACTAAAAATAAAAAAGAAAAGAGGCAATGATAAAAGAAATGCATATGTTAAAGGAAGAGAATAAGCAATCAAGACAATGAGACATCTAAAAAAGCTAAAACCACGAAGATCAATGAAACAAATAATAAACATAGAAAGAGAATAAAGAAAATAAAGCGAAGGATGGCAGGAAAACTGTGCTCTGATACCACTGTAAGAGACCCGGTGTCTCTCAACCCAAACCCCTGACGGAAAATGCTGATTTTTGTGTTGTTTTATATTTTTTTGTGTTTTTGAGGTTTTTTTGCAATAAACAATATACTGCGATTTTTCTCTAAAATGCTTTAAAAATTCGTAATAAATAAATGAATAATAAATACGTATCAATATTGCTCTCTAATGAAGGCGCATACATTTATTAATGATCCAGAGCACATACAATACATAAAATCGAACATATGAAGACGAAACAACTTTATTTTCAAGAGAACTTGATTGCTGTTTGCAGCCGCTTGAAGGAATGAAAGGAAAAGTACGACCAACTCTAGAATGTAGATCTCCAAGCTCAAAACGGTTAGAAAACTCCAGAACCCCAGGGCGCACAAGATCCCACTGAAAGAAGCTGAGAACTAAAGGCGAATTCTTCTGAGAAGAGAAGTACGGCTCTGCTGGTACAAAATAGTACGGCTCAACAGCTGCAATAAATGTGGTACGACCTTTTTGAATGGAGTGCCAGATCCTTGTGAAATGATTTCTGAAAGGTTGCCCCAAACAACTGATGAGTATTCTCTGTAAATCTCTGCGTGAATCGATCCAGTAAGCTCAACTGCAACCTCTGTATGAAGTCACCGAGTTTGACAATCTTCAACTGGTATTTCACAGCCAAAGTATGCTAGATCTTGAAGAGGTATTGTTCTCCAAAATCAAATGTCTGCTGAAACCCTAGGTTTTGCAAACTCCAATGCTCAGAGCAAAATAAGACAAATTGAATAATCATAATACCTGAGTTCGATTTGTCTTGGCAGTGCATATATACCCTTCTTAAGAAATTCGACCTAAGCTCTTTTAATAATCATTTAAATAAAAATGATTAAATACGCCTTTTCTCAACTTAGGAAAAACATTAATTAAATGGCGTCCAAATTAACGAATAAATAATTATTCATTATAATCAACTTTTCACTTTATTATAAAGTATTAAATAAAATATACCATTAATTATTAATATTTAAATATATTAATAAAGTGACTTTATAATGTAAAGTCAAAATATTAATTATTTAATAATCATTAATTGCTTCGTTATTCTTCCATTTGATCAACAACTGATGAACTAGGTCGACTTTGAGCCAATTAGTTGAACCAGGTGCCCTGCCCAAAATAGCAGCTTCCGCCTGCCAGACTTACTAAAAATAGAAAGTATCTGAAAAACCACTCCGAAAGAGTTTGCGAAGGCCCAGCCTGAATCAACTAAAAGAATGATGCTCCTGAACACTGGGTAACTGCCTCAGATGATCCTCTACACACTACTATCAACCTAGGAGGATCAGAATGATAGGCTAACCTCAAATCCAGCTGTGCTGACTAGGAAGGGGACATCACACAAAGAGGTGATTCAACCTCCTTTGGTGCAAGCAAATGAAGAAAATTTCAACCTTGCACAGATAAAACTCAAACACTCGACACCTATAGGCGTTTTCAGAGTTTGGGGCAAAAACTCAGCAATGTGTTTTGAAGAGTCTTAAAAGAAGAAAAGGTCAAGTACGCCTGCATTACATTTTTCCTTTAAATGGGGTTTGAATGCCAAATATCCAGCTTCAGGCAAGTTCACTTGACTTGGTCATGGCGTGAGAAATCTAGTCACACAATTTGTCTCATGACAGTTTTTCTTTCATTTCCTGTCCTAAAGTTTTTCATAGTTTAAAATGAAATATTTCTCTTTTGGCGTGATTTGCCAAAGATGATCGATTCAAATATTAGTCTTATAATTTCCTTTCAAAGACTTAATCGATTTCTAAAGTTTCAAAGAAATATTTAACTTTGACTTCTAATAAAGTCTCTCATTTTCAAGTTTCGATTTCCATTCTACACTTTATGATATTTAAATAAATTGCCTTTTAAAACTTTATCGATTTCCATTCCTTTATTTCAAAAAGAACTATATATTTATATATTTATTTTATTATATTTAATATATATATAGTATAGTTTTATTTTACATTATTATATATCTATGTATATATATTTAAATTTAATAATCTAAATAAACTTATATACATATATATATTTTTAAAAAAGTATATTATATATATATTTTATATAATATTAAATATATATATAAACCTTTACATATATATATATATACAGACATACATATTTAATTGCAAAGTACGTATATTGCGAGCTAGTCAGCATATTTTCATTATACGTACCTATGTATATGTGTATATGTAAATTTCGAGGCAATATCAACATGATATTATTAGTATTCATGTATATACTACAGGTTGGTTGTGAGAATGTATAGATGTATATTTGCTTGTATATTTTCCTATATGTATATGTATTCATAAATGTATTTATATCGATGCACTCGTACGACATATCCATTTGCTCTCATACGTTTGCATCGACATGAATATACTTATGGATACGTGTATATACTATATACATGTATCCATGCCCACCTCCTAACCAGTAACATAATTCCATATTCAATTACAGAGGAGAGCATCACTTATTCATGTATTCAGAAGTAGATAAGACTCCTAATGTCAACGAACAAGCCTACAGATGACTTAGCCATAACTTAAACTGACTAAGCTGACTCAGTCTAAAGGATCTGTGTGTATGCTCAATTGGTACTTGTTACTGTTTACCTGGCCAAGCTCCTCCCCCAAAGATATTTCTCCTCCGCCTGGAGGACTGGTCCTGTTACCTGCACACCATGACACAACAATGGGAGTCATATGCTCAAAACAAGTAGTATACATGAAACATTTCAAAAGTTAGATTATTCACAAATCAATAAGCTTCTATTCTCCTTTATGCAGTATTTCACCAAGAATAACATCAAATGAAACAAGATTCATATTGAAACCAAGGTACAAGCATCATTAATTCACCTCTAGGATTCACATTTACTCTATCTAGTAATGGTAAATAGTAATGTCACAATTTGGGATGTAACATACTTCCCCCCTTGTGAATCATCGTCCTCGATGATCTATAGCTTTTCAACATATAGCTAAAGTCAAGTAAAGTGTTATTTACAGTTCAAAAAATACGTAAGATTTATAAAACATTCAACCTATGTAGCAATCTTGTCCTACCTGGAACTTGCTTCGAGTGTTCACACTATCGCATAGAGAAATCTCGTATGCTTTACACATATTTACTCTCCCAAAGAGTTTTAACACATATACACATCCAAGTTATAATAATAATTATACATAACACCCAACATAGTGATCGGAAATCATTGGTTCATGAATTTATCCTTAGTATAATCCAAATAGAAAAGGAGTGTCGATGTATTGTACACTACATCATGGGTCCAAACCTTCTCTTTGGTATTTACACTTTTAGACAACTCATAAACCGAGTCCATCCGCCACTTACACATTTATTATCCTTACCACATAGTATTTGGAATCTCAAGAGAGTATACATGTCCTACCTGTTGGTGTACGTGTTATCATCCACCGAACACACAGAATAAAATGTCCAAAGACACTCTATCCTCTCTTGAAAAACCACCACGTATGCTAAGATTTTTAGAAGATCATATGGCGATTCCAAGGTTTCTTTTGTCAGGTCTTGACGTGTGGATAAGCTCAATGGGGGTTGTGATTTGCTGGTAATACACAAAGGGACTTACGTTAAAGAATTCTTCACAAGTTCGGGACTTAAACAGATTTATCATTAAAAGCTTCTTGAATTGGGACTTTCAATTTGGATCTTCGAAAAAATTGCAAAAAGATAAGGGTTTAGAGGATCTATTCTATGCCTAGGAATTCAAGAGATAGTAAAGATAAGGTGAAAGGAATAACGATGCTTTGTTTCGCCTCCCTGGGACAACTACGTAAAGTGGGTGCAATCTTCAAAGGGTGTGATTATAATTTTCAAGCCTTAAATGAGACCGAAGTTAGGCATCCACAATCACAAGCTCAGGCTAACTTTACGCATCGAATGGAAATCATCCATTCGAAGAAAGTATGAGCAATATTTCACCATTTAATCTATACGATCAATCTCGCATTCACTTAACAAACATTCAAAGCAAATTCTACTTAATTGTAACCTAACTCTAATCTATGGTAGAAGAAGCTATGCAACCTTGCTTACTACTTGACAATAAAAGTGTTTCAAAGCAAATCATGCATAAGAGCTTTTATTATCGGAAATAGTCTCAATGCAATAATTTCATACACTGTCTCCACACAAATGAAAGTGAGAGATCCCCAGTTTAAATAGAGTTTTCAAAATCAAATGAAAGGCCGAGATTAAAACAACATCAACGACCAAGATTAATACAACCCAACCCTAATTAGGGTTGCCCAAAATAACATCAGTTAACATCCAACAAACAAGCACTAACAAGCAGTGAAGTGGCAGTTGGAGCTATCTTCAAGGGAAGGCGTCCCTATCTTCTTGGGCAGCATTGTGCTCGATGAATTTGGACACGACCGTGACAACTTCCTCCATTGTAACTGGTGGTAGCATGCTTATCCTGAATTCAAGCTTGTCCAAATCCTCAGCACATTTGGCGAAAGTGCTCTCCCAATCCACCACCCGTCTCACAAAATCATCCTGAATGGACAAGAGATTTGTCACCTTTGGGAAATCTTGTCTCAGAATTGGTCCAGTAGCAGAGAAGAAAACTTCCTGAACCTTATGCTTTAACCTCTCTAGCTGCATGTCGTTTTCGCGGACAATCTCTCGGTCAAACACATCTGCAGCTATCATATAAATCTTCTCCCGGATTTCTTTAACTTGCTTCTCAACTCTGAGCCCATCCACCTTTGCCTTCTCTAGAACTTCGCTCCGTATAGTCACTGCCCAAAACCAATGGTGAAAATCATAAGCTGCTTCTGCAGCAATCACCTTTCCTTCGAGCAATTCTTCCCTTGGAATGCCCTTCAAGACCTTGAGGCATGGAATGCGCCTCTCTTGGATGTTTGGAAGGTTGTCCCAAGTTTCTGCCATGTCAACCAATCTGGAAAGAAAAGAAGAAGTTTGCTCGTAGGCAAGCGCCAATTTCTCCATGAACGAGGCTGTTTTCATGCCCTCGTTTACCGTCCATTCCTGGGCCTCCTTGGCCGTGACCATCCCTTGCTCCACATCCTTGGCCATCTCCTGCGAGGAATTGATAAGAGGAGGAGCTACTGCATCACCCTGATTGAGTGGCTGGGTGAGATGCCGTATATACTCCTTCAGGCGTTCGACTTCCCTTTTGTATTCCTTGTTTTTCGCCACTTCTTTTTCCAATCTCGCCTTGACAGTTGAGACGGAATTATCCAGTTCTTCCACTTCTTGGCCTTTTGTTGTTGGGCCAAAATCTATAGTGGTTATGGCGTACTCTTGGGGAGTGATCTCCTCCTCTGCTTTATCCACTGTTAGTACTGCGATATGTATGGAACAATCGCTGGCTTCGTTCCTCTGAATGGTGGAAAATTTCTTGGCAGGTTTCTTAGTAGCAACCTGTTCCAACCTTGCCAAGAAATCCGTAGTATCATCTTCTTCTTAGAACTCTACTGGTGCCTGAATCTTCATCCTCTCCATTAGCCAATCCGGAATGGTAGGCTGCTCGATATCGTCTTCCTCCTGAACGTTCCCTTGATTTGGAATATCCAAGACTCCTCTGAGGGCTGAAATCATTCCCTCTTCAAAGTCATCATTTTGGACTTCCATCTCATTATCTAAACCTAGTATTTCTGTGCCCGTAGAAGATGAGGGCTCATCATTATCCAACTGGATAGGCTCATTATTCTCTTCCTGAAACTGCATAAGGTCTCATCATTTCAGCTAAGGATTCGTCTGTGGTGGCCACGAGCTCATCAATATTCCGAGATGCCGCAAAGTGAGATGATTCTATCCTCAGTTGTTTTGGAGCAGGTTCTATGCTTGCAACTACTTCTTTCCTCTTCTCGCCAATCTCAACCAAATCATCATGATGGGATGCACTAGCATTGGAGGAGTATGACTCTGTCTCGCTCAGTAAATCATACGTGAGCGTTATTCTTTTCTGCCTCAACTCTTGAACCTGATGGTCGACCCACCATTGAGAGTACTTGATGACTGGTCTCATCAATGTTGCCAAATCTGAGTACTTAGGCTCTGACCACGTCACGGAAGGAAGAGGTCGGCTCTCCTTGAAGCACGACTGGACATAATTTCCATCGTCCTGCAACTGATCGGGCACCCGACAGAGTTCGGTTTCCCGCATAAAGTCCACTGACACTGTTGGCGTTTAAATTCGCACCTCTGGAATGCGTTTTTGAAACGGACAGCTATGCACAGATAAACTGCTCTTCAAATTAGGAGGGGAAGCTCCCTCTTGCTGATGGTATTCAAGAAAGTAAACTAAAACTAAGTTGCCTATCTTTTTGATCAGCTTAGAGCACAAGGTTTATAAAACACAAACGCCGCAGCTGAGATTTTCTGATTTAAGAACTTCAACTACGACTAACTTAAACTAAAGATGTTTCTAACTTCTCAAGTAATAAGCAGAGCGAGAGAAACTAGAAATGAACAAGGTAGATTTTCTGACAAAATACTTCGATAAACCCTTTCTCAACAAACATCTACACACTTCAATGCAAGCTGAAATCGAGATCATAGAAGCATAACACAAATAACGGAAATCTGAGATTTTGGATCAAGGCAAAGGAGGCTCATGATTTTATTACTCAAAACTTCTAGAACAAAGCTCACTTCTAACATGCCTAGAACAAGAAATTGCAGCTAAAGAGGCTTGCAATCTTGCTCTTACACAATAGAAACAACAATCACACTGACTCCTTGTTGGCTAAAGAGGCTCAACAATTTGCTTATCACAACACAAATGAACTGAAATTGAATAACAACTTGCTGCAATACAGGCTCGCAATTTGCTAACACAATAACCGTTAAAGAAACTAATGAGCAAAGGCTCTTATTTATAGACAAGCAGAGGAGTAGGGAACCCTAAAATCTCCTTGCTTTCACAATTTAGGGCTTGCTCAGCAAGCAAGCTTTATTACTAAATCTAGAAAGAAGATAACATCTAAAACCCTAGAAAGCAGAAAAAGCGGGAAACGCCAACTATTACATCTTATTTTCTTTCTCTTCTTAAAGAATGGATAAGGATCTTTCCAAGAATAGAAAGAAAGCGGGAAAGAAAGCTTCTAGAAGAAAGCTGCTTTAAAGCTCGATCACATCCGCTAGGAAATTAGAGATTGTGTCCCGGTTCGGTGCATCTATGCCAACTAAGGCAATATTCTGATTCTCCAAGATCTCTTCGCCCTTAGAGAATCTTTCACTTCTTCAACTGTTTTATGAGTTCTATTCTTGCAAAACATCGCTGCCCAAAAAGATGACTCACTAATTGATAACTTGGCGGCTCTGCAACTTTATGTTTCTGACACCTCTCTTGATTTCCAACAGAAGAGTATTGCACAACTCTTTTCTGACACCTTTCCTCTTTCTCATATCAGACCTTCTCTCGTTCTTCAGCTGAGATGATGAAGTTTTAACATAGTGCTGATTTGGTCTTAAACTCGAGGGGAGTGTTCTCCATATTGAAAACCTTGAAGAATGACTGTAAACTCGCCTATGTTTAGACAAGTCTTGAGCAACTTTCTATTTTTAGAATGCTGGTTTTTCGTCTTCAAATGGACAAATTTTTGGAATTTTTTCTGAGATATGGGTTTTGCTCAGGACTTCGTTGCAAGACAACCCAGATCATCCGTTTTTGAAAATCTTGAATTTTGACTGAAAAAGCAGCAAACCCTAATTTCTTCAATTTTTCTCACGAAAAGGCTGGCACAGGTTTTGTTGAGAATACAATTAGAAATGGACCCGATTGATTAGATTTGAAAAACAACGATGGCTGATCGAGCGACCAACCTAAGTGAAATTTTCTTGAAAAAAAAGTTGTGATATGGGTTTTCTTCAGAAGACTATTTCGAGAGAACCCAGATGGTTGAAAACTGAATGCACTGATGATTTCACTGACATGCAAAATAAAAGCAGCTGCTGCAACTTGATGAAGTTCTTGAAAATTTCCTTCAGAAGATTGAGACAAAAAGACCCAGATGATTGAAAACTGGAAACCTTGGCCTTCCCTTTGAAAAGTTTGATCTTCTGGATGACAAAGCTTGAAAAAGCAAGGGTTTATGTTTGCTGGTCTGAAAAATCTGATATAAAACCAACAACTATGGATTCTTGAATTACAAAAATTCTTCAGACTTGCTGCTCCAACTTTCTCCCTTGAAGGCTACCTGCAAAAATAATGAAAATAACATAAAAGAAAGATGTTAAATAGACTTAGGGTTTTGTCTTTGCTTTGCTTTCTTTTGCTTTAATCTTCAAAACCCTAAACTCCTCTTGTGCATTGAATTTGGACATTTGCCTTCAACTTGAAATTTTGACATTTGGAAAATTTGGCTAAGGCAAGACTTCTTGGGTGTTGATCTCCTCTTGGGGCGCTTTTCTTCTCCATACTTAGCCATTTTCTTTACTATTTTCAATTTTTTGTTTGAGTTTCATCCTCTGTTCAATCTCGATTTTCAGGAACTCGGTGAATGCTGTGATCCAGCAGAATGATCCGTTACGGAGCTTGATTGTTTATGAGGAGATCATCTGGAGACAACTTTGTCTAAAGACTTCATCTTAACCTCCAAAAGTTTGGGCGCCCTTCTTCAATAGGGGTGCCCAAGTTTACTAGACTTAACCATTTTCCTTAAGTTTTCAACTTTTCTTCAATTTTGACCCCTGGTTTGACTTTGATCTCTGGCTTCCAGATTGATCCGATGAACGAGCTGGATGATTCATCGCGTAGCCTGACTAATTCTGAGAAGATTGTTCTGGAGGCACCTCTGGCGAAAAACTTCGTTTTGACCTTTGAATTCATGGGAGCCCATTTCCTCCACGGGCTCCGAACTTTCACAGTGTTAGCCATTTTTCATGATTTTCAATTTCTTCATTTCCTTTGATCTTCTAGTGAAATCTTGATTCCAGGAGCTACGTGAATCCAATTGACTTGCTGACAGGTTCATTGGATAGCTTGTCTAAAACTGACGAAGTGATCTTAGATGCTTCATTCACGAATTCCATCATCTCAGTGCTCAAAACCTTGGGCACCCTTTCTCTCTAGGGGCGCCCATTTTCTCAAGAGTTAGAATTTTTTTCACTTTCTTCATCCTGTCTCTTCTATAGATGACCTCGCCTGCCCTGGTGTTCCGGAGCTCAGATTGATTGATGGCTGGGTTTGTCGCGAAGCTGAGAAGATTTTGGAGGGGGTTCTCTAGGAGTTCGCCAAAAAGTTGAATCTAAGGCACCAAAAGCTTGGGCGCCCCTGGGAAGCTGGGGCGCCCAACTTCACCAGAGTTAGCCAATTTTCAGTGTTTTCACCTTTGCTTTTGAATTTCAAAATTTTATTCTCGTTAAACCCTCTATTTCGGCTGCTGCATCTGGTGACTACCAACTCAGATTGACGTGCTCGTGATCTCGTTGAAAAGCTTGACCTATTCTGGAGAAATCATGTTGTAAGCTGTACTAGCAAATTTATCTGTTTAGACCTCCAAAAGCTTGGGCGCCCTTCTTCACCAGGGGCGCCCACTTTACTAACACTTAGTCAATTTTTGATAATTTTCAACTTTCCTCGTTCTGACTTCAGTGCGGAACTCCCCTGTTCGTCGCTGAATTCCAGATGACTAAGTAATCTGATAACTACACCGCTAAATTCATTGCGAAGCTGACAGAGAATTGAGCAACATTGACTGGAGGCGCAAACCCTAATTCTGACATTTGATGCCCTAAAAAGATGGGCGCCTTTCTTCAACAGGGGCGCCCAAACCCAGCAGTGTTAGAAAATTTTCATGAATTTCCAATTTTCTTTCTCGTTCTTCGTGCATGTTCATCATCTTGCCTTTTGTCGAATGCTTTGAACGTTGAATCTGACACCTGGCAGCTGAATGACCTCCATTGATGACCTCGGAGCTCCAGATACGCTTTTGAAAAAGCAGAATAGACCCACAAGGGCAAAACTGACTATTTTGAGATTCTGACTGCACCAGCCTGATATAGACATATTTTGAGCCAATCAAAATCAGTTCGGACCCTGTCGGACCAACTTTCTATTTTTAGAAAATTTTGCCAGTATCCGTTTCGAAAGAAACCCAAAAAAACCCATAAAACATTACTATTTCGAGAAAATTTCTAAAAATAGCAGTTTTCCTAAAATTTAGGGATGAAAAACTGAGATCTGGGTTTTGTAGGTTAAGCCGCTCTTAGCAGACCCAGATCGTCAGAAATTGAAAATTTTGTGTTTTAACTCTTCATGCAAGACATGCACACCCAAATTTTGACCTTTTTGACTGATTTAACAAGACTTTTACTCATTTCTTCAAAATGTCTAAGTGTAACAAAAATTTTAATTTTGGGGTACAACACACTCTAGACCATAGTCTTCTCTTGACTTCATACTCATCAGCAGTGTTTGCCCAGAAGTCCTCGAATTCCACTCTGTGCTTGTATCTTCTTCCATCCACTGCTCGAATATGATGATGCGGGTCAAAATTGGCCCTGACTTATAGGCTGTGAACGGGTACCACTGGATTTCTAGCTTGGCGCCCTCGGCTGCTTGTTCTGACGGACAAGACTCTAACATAATCCCAATAAAGAATGGGAATGTAACAGCCGCCTTCTTACTCGGCCTCTGGGTGCTTTGGTATTCTTCCATCTGCCCCAGGACTTCAAGCAAAATCATCTGATTTGTTGGATAAATAGGCAACTTGTAGGGATTCCCAATGAATCCCTAGATCCTGATATATGTAAATTTTGGAAACTGGATAAACCAGGATCGATACCTATTGATCAAACTTTTTGCCTCGTGACTCAACCTTTGATGCGTTCGCCCCTGAAGTGTTCTTGTGATATACATTAAGAAGGCATCGTGCACTCGCCTGAAATGAGATTTCTCCCTTAGCTGAAATTGCGGTTAGCAATCATAAGGCTTGAGTTCATTTTCTCCATTGCCAAGTTTGCCTTTGCAAACCAGTCCTGAGTATTTATATGTCCTGGCCAATAAATAGACAATGTACGTGCTCATGTGAAAAGACTTGGTCTTTTCCAAATTGGTCAGCTGCTCGTGAATATTGTTACTTATAATTCGAGACCAGTTGAACATCTTCACGCTGGTAGTGACTTCGTCTATAAAATTATACATCCATTTCTCGAAGTGCACGCCTTGTGGATTGCCGGCTATCCTGTTCAGCATCAAAATGATGTCTCCATAATCTTCTTTAAAGTCTATTCGGCGTGGCCTCTTAGGCATCTTCTTCGTGGACGGTCTAGGCTTTTCTAGCCATGCCTTATTAACATTTGTGGCACATAACTCAGACTGGCTGTCATACAATCCCTTTGCTTCCTCCTTGGTTTTGTAGATGGTACAGGAATGTGCTGGGATGCCAAATGTCTCCTGTATTGCTACCTTGCCAAGGTGAGCCAGAACCCTTCCGTCAAGTGCAACGATTTGTCTCTTTTGAGCATTGTAATGGATGGCACATTCTACCATCAACTCGGCAAAGTCTACTGCAGTCGAGAATCCAGCGACTTGAAAAATTCCATTCCTCACCATTCGTCTGGCAATTGGTGTCAGAAGTCCCTCGTGTCCATATACTCTCTTCTTGAACTCTATGAAGTCTACATGTACCAGATCAGTGTCTGCAACATTTTTCCATTTTTAATTTAATTTTGACTCTCGCTGTATCCCCTTACTGACAAACTTCATTGGCACCTTCTTCGATGACTCTCCTGCCGTGGTCATTAACCTGCAGTAAAAATACTAACATTAATACGAAGACTTTAAAATAATTCATTCTCTTGCCTTGTGTTCGAATATTTTACTTTCAGCTCATTAAATAATTAAACTTCTGCGAAAAAGAAAGCTGAAAGTAAATGAATTTAATTTAAATTTTAGCCAGAACTTAGCCAGAAGGAAAAGGACAAGGAGAAATGATGAATTTATCCAATTGAACTCCAAACCTCAAGAAAGAATTTCTGGCTGCAAATCAGATTTAAACTTCGAGAATTTAATCAAAAATCAAGTGACAAAGTGCGCCTGTCTTGCTGAGAAGTTCGACTTTTAGCAAATAAATCCTTCACTTCTTCGAAAAAATTACTTCCTCAGCATAAAATTATTCCTTCTAAAAAAATCAATCTTGCCTGCAGTAGAATTGATCGTCTTACAATTTCGAGAGATAAATCTTCTCTTTAGCTGAGTCTGTGAAAAGTGAGTTGTTGAAACTCATTATAATGCTGAAGAATTCGATTTGTTTTAGCAACTGCCTCTTTCTCTCTCGATTTCAATTTGTTTTCTCTTCTTCAAACAGGCAAGTTTCTGTTATTTTTCGAAAAGACTCCATGGCGAGCTTATCCAGGCAAATCTCTTTGATTTTCCAAAATTCGATTTTTGCTAGATGTTTATCTTTAAATTTCGAAATTTTGAAAAAAAACATTAAATGTCCAATTAAATTCGATTTTTCCAAGTTTTAATTCATGGCGAATTTAATTTTGCTCATGTATTTTATCTTTGTTTGCCGTAATTTATTTTCTTTCGACACATCTCTAGCGAGTTTTTATTTTGTCCAAGGCGTTTTGTATTTCTAAGTATTGGAAATAAATTATTAAAATATTAAAATATTTAATTTATTTCCAACCCATTCGTTTTTTGGACCCATGGCTATTTTAATTTTTCTCCTTTTTTCTTTGGCTAAATGTTTATTTTCCAAATTTATTTCAATTTTTGTCTAGCCAAGTTTAAATTTTAGCCATCTCATCAATAAATGTTATGCTAGATCCTCCTTTTGTTCTGCCATGGCGGACTTCAAATTGTGCCAAGCACATTTTCTTATGCTGGAATTAATTTTTCTCTTGCTTGGACGAATTTCTCTAGGCAAAGTATGTGTTTGGATGTCTTCTTTAGGCAAAATTCCATGATACTTAGACAAAATTTTAACCTCTTTTAGCCAAGGGCGGATTTTCTTGCCTCTTTGCCATGTACATTTTCCTCTGTGCACTTAGTCAAATTCACCAATTTTTCCCTAGGCATTCATACTTAGGTGAATTTTTTTTTATCTTTCCTCTCCTTATGCTAGGCGGAGTTCACACTCTCCTTGCCATGGCCTAGGCAGACTTCCTCAAGTTCTTTCCACTTCTATCAAGGCATGGCGAACTTTCTATCCTACTTGACATTTGCCTTTCACATTCATACTTAGCCAAAATTCGCATTTCTCCTCTAGGCATCCAGACTTAGCTAAATTTCGAATTTTTTCCTCTAGGCATCCATACTTAGCCAAATTTCGAATTTGTTTGTCTTCTTAGGCTGGGCGGACTTTCTAGATGTCTTGCCAAATTGGGGCGGACTTTATAAAAGTCTTTCCATTCCTCTCTCAAGGCATGGCGGACTTTGGAGATGTCATGCCAAGTCAAGGGCGAACTTTACTTAGTCTTGGACATCCCTCATTTCTCTCCACTTCATGGCGGACTTTTCCCACTCATACTTCCCTTCTTTCTAGGGCGGACTTTCAAGAGGCTTTGCCATTTTTCCTCAAGGTTTGGGCGGACTTTGAAGGGTCTTTGCCATTTTTCTCTAAGGCATGGTGGACTTTGGAAGTATCTTGCCATTTTATCCTTATGGCATGGGCAGACTTTGGAAGGTCTTTGCCATTTTTCCTTTATGGCAAGGGCGGACTTCAGCACCTTTATGCCATGTCCCTCATTTTAAGGGCCAACATCTTCATTCTCTTCTTGATGGCGAACTCTCCATCCTTACCTTCCCTCCTTTATAGGGCCGACTTTGTTAATGGCTGAACATTCTCTTGATGGCAAATTTTCCAGACTTAGGCAAAATTCATCATGAATTTCATGCCCTTTGGTTGATTTTTTTGGTGATTTTTCTCAGATTGACTGATTTTTCCAGATTTTTCCTTGGTTTTGGGTTGATTTTCTCAGATTTTCCCTTGCTTTTCCTGATTTTTTGCTTGATTTTTTGATTTTCACTTTGATTTTTTAAATTTTTGTTCATTTTTGGTTCTAAAGATGGAAACATTGACCTGTTGACCAGGGTTGTCTTTCTAAAAATAGAAAAAGCAAAATCCCTAAAAAATAGGGAATCCCGTTTGGTCTAAAAATGCCAAAAATGAAAAAGCGAAAAAGCAAAAAAGTAGATTCCCTGAAAAGTAGGAAGTGTCAGAATTGGCCCAAAGCACAGGCGATCCTCGTCTCCCGGACCTTCTGAGCACTACCATGACATTTATGCACTGATTCAAGCATGGATTATTGACTTGGCTCGGATGACTCTCAAAAGACTGACTTGAAACTCCGAAAGAAGTGACCTCATGAAACTGTTGCGCGCAGACAAAACCCTAAAAACTAGCAAACTACTCGGGATCCCCATTTGCAATGGGGTGATGTGTGAAAAGGTCACAACACTACCAATGATGACATCTGGTCTTCATTTCCTGGTATACTAGACATTAACTTGCCACATTCCGTGCAGCCTCGTACTCTATCTTTTCCCTGGTTATAGTGGTCTCTCATCCTGACAATTCCCGTTGTCACTCCGTTGTCCTAACTTTGACATTAATTTCCCTGTTTCATTCCCAATTCTTTCGGAATTTTGGGTATTTAGGTTCTTTTATATCAATAATAGTCTATTCCATGACTAATAGAAAACCTATTTTGATCTCACACTACCTTTTGATTTCCATGTAATAATGGTTATAAGTTTTGTGGAGATAAATCTCATTTATCTTAGGACATCCATATCTTGTATCTCTTCTGTCCTTGGATTATTTTCAAAGATGTTATCCATCTTTTAACTCAATCAAGTTTTCTTGATAATTTTGGTACTAATTTTGAGTGTTAATCCTTGTTCCATCATATTAATCTCTAGTTGATGGCAAATTTAATTACATACCTAGTTACCAAGCATGAACATTCCTCGTTGGTTCCATTGATTCTCTTACTCATATAGGAGAGTTCCAACTTTGGTACATCCTTTTGGTTACAATTAACAACCCCGATGCTCTACTCAAATAACAATTCCCAACATTTCACAAAAAATGTTATATTGCCTGACATAATAATGGATGTTTACCTTTTGAGAGTGTATCCTCTTTAATATAAGGGCCACTCAACATCGTCTAGTCAATATGATGACTTCTTTCCTAGAGTGTAAAGTAGCTTCTTTAACTCACTAGGTACTCTACCTATGTTTCCACTTATAGAATCTCATAAATTCAAATGATATACACATTTCCATTTTTGAATCACAATCCTAATATTCCCTTCCGACTCTTGGGATTCTCAATCGATGATCAGTCTGATGTTATAGGTTTCTCTACCTCTATATATCTCAATCAAGACCGAATGTACAACTCAACCAAGTAGATTTATTCCAACTACAAGTGTTAAAGAGTAGTCAATTATTTAACCCAACTCAATGGGTTAGATCTCATCCTAAGATCCCTTTTCTCATTCGAATGAACTTCATGTCCCAACTAGGTTATTACAAACCTAGGGTTTCATTAAAGAGCGAGATGGTGATCAAGTGATCAGCCAAGTAAGGATAATTGATGCAATGCATAGCGTCATATCCTACCTTATTTTCCATTCCATCTCTATGGCTTATGGTTAAACCTTTTTCATCCTCGGGTTTCTTACCACAAGAAGCTTACAGTGTCAAGTTGTTTTCACAACATGAATATATTTCATATTACTGCTTATGTATAGAAATAACATCGTTATCTACTTTTCCTCATATAAGGTGTATAGGAAATGTAGAGACACTTTATCCTTTTTCCTAGGCATGAAATGATAATTTCGTTTGATTCTTCCAATCAAAAAAATATAAGGTATGAGATGATAATAGGTCATAATCCTTGACCTTTCCGATTATCTTTCTCCAAAAATCTTAATACCTTTTTCCTTGTGGATATCAAAAGATAATATCGTTTGATCTTTCGATCAAATAATCCTAAGTATGGGACTATTTAACTTTCTCTGCAGATCCCAATACCTCTTTTCTTGGATTATAAATTGTGTGACTTATTTGTCATCATGACTTGTGAAGAAGACATTAGTTCCTCCAAATTGAGAACATACCCACGTTTTTTGTTGAATGGGGTACTTTAACTCGAGTCAACCCACTCTTTTCCTTCCCCCCTTAGAGTTTCCACAACTTTTGATCTACTCAAAGTTGAACTCCTAGCAAACTCTTGTTTCTTTTGTAAGGATTTGTCGTTCCTTGTTGTTGGCTTTCCATTGCCTTTACCTTGTCTTGAGGCATACCTCAAATATACTTTTCCCAATGTTAGATTTTTCTTTGATTTCTATCCCATAGATTTCAATAACTTGTATCATCCAATGGGAGATCTAACGAATAATCAGCAACTTACAAGTTACGAGACACTTCATTAATCCCATTCTCTTTTCAACATCCTTTTTGGTGGAGGGTACTCCATATCCACAAAACTTTGTTGGTTGATGTTCTTTTCTACTTAGACATTGTCTCCTTTGCAACTTCTATTGATCGAACATAGTGTCTATTTGCATTCCCTTTTCTTTTGGAACATTCTAAACAAATGTTGACTTTCACAAACATGTTGGTGAGTTCAGCATATACTCTAACATTGATCTAACCAATCAATGTTAATCGCTGGCCAAACCGTCCTGACTTACCACTGTAGGTTTCTTCTACACAATCACTTCTCAGTGATTTAATTCCAATGCTTTGGGATCTTAACCTTTTATCCTCTAGAGATACCAAAGTTGTTTGGTCTCTTTTTCACTTGTTAATCAAAACTCCAATAATTTAATTGATTTTGATTGGTGGAACCTTGTCCACTTTGTTGATTACTTTAATTCGGACCATTCTGGTCTTTTCTTTTATCCCTAAGGTACTAACTCTTTTCCTTGCAAGATCCTATCTTTACATAAGAATTAGGTTTATGTCAAGAGTTCTCCAATTCCCGTGGATACTTCTTTCGTTGACTTTCTTCATCAATCTAATTTATGTCGACATTGCATACACATAGATTCATAGTGTTTTCACTAAATCCAAAAGTTCTTGACTTTTTGCAACTATAGTTTGCTACTATAACAAGGGTTATCTTATTCCTTTTGGCTGCCCTAGAGTCATAAAACTATTTTGTTGGATAAATGTATATACTGTTTATTCTTCCCAACCTTTCTTCATAACTTGATTGCATAATCTTCGGCAATCCTAGGTAATATTATAAGTTGTTGGTTTCGGAGTTCCTAATTTCAGGGACGATTCTTAACTAGTCCCAATTTAAACAAGCTATTGGGAGTTTCATCTTCCTTTCACTTTTCCCTCCGTTCTTTTCCTCTTGCCATTGTGGCACAAGAATTTTTTCCAACCTTTATCTTTTGACAAGTTTACGCATTGTTGCATAATGAGCTCATAGGTTCCTTGTGTAAAACCTGGCTGTAGAAACCCCTGGTTTCCCCTGTTTCTGAATCTGACTGAGTTTTTGTTTGTTTTTTGCAATTTTTTTGATTTTTTTGGGTTTTTGAGCAATAAGGGTAAAATGCGATTTTGCAATAAATTGGAAATAAATTCTTTAAAATTATCTAACTCCGAAAATCTACTGAATCCAATGCAAATACTTATGCCAGATCATTTATTACTCTTCCGGAATGATTACAATAAATGTCTGATAACATGCAATCAGAAAACAATAATTTTTATTGAGAAAACCTGGTAAAAGCAGCGAGCTGTAGATGAAGAAATCTGGTACGGCTGCACTGATTAGTTCCTTCTTCCTTCGTCAGGTGCTCTGGATAGGACTCAGATGCTTAGGCGCCTTCAATGAAGTTGATATTTGACCTGAATGGTAGGCGTTTTCTCCACAAGACAAAGGTACGGCTCAAGGAAGGTAGTACAGCCTGCAGCAAAGTACGGCCAGGTACGGCAACAATAAATAATGTACGGCCTTCTCTAGAACTCTCCAGATCTCCAAGAAATATGTGCGCCTAGATGAATGAATGTCTTCTGAATGAAAACTACTCTGAAAAGCCTAAATGTAAATATCTCTGAAGATCAATGATTTCCTCTGGATGAAGAAACCTCTGCCGGCAATAAATCAGGTGTTATTTCACACCCTCTGAACTGCTTCCAATGGAGATGGCTCGTTCCCTAAGGAATTCGAACTTGAAACCCTAAAGCTTCTTGCTCAGATCAAAGTTGATCAATTTCAATTCTCAATAATCACATAATGGCTCAAAACCCAATGCAAATGCACTATATTTCTCAAAAGTGCGATTTCCTCAATAATAGGGTTTATTAAAATATTCGACTTTTAATTCTTTAAATCTTTCCATAGTCTCAGCCAAATTTTTATAATAAAATATCATTGTCAATTTGGCCCCTCCTGATGATGGCGACCCCCTCAATTAAGAATCACTTAAGTTATAATATAATATTATAACTTTATATTATAATCATCAAATAATTAATATTTAATTAATACAATTAAATATTAATATCTCTCTCGTTATTCATCCGATGACTGATCCGTCTGAAGCTGACGAACACTGAAGTGATTCTGAACACTGCCAAATCCATACTGCTAAAAATAGCAGGGGTCCCACGCTGACTGCCAAGAACTGCTAAAAATAGCAACTTCGGCAAGAAGTCTCCGAATGGGCCCGAACGAAAGCCAACTAATCAAGAAATGCTAACTGACTGCTGAGCCAAGCTCCAATGTGACCCTCTATCCAGTCTATCAGCCTATGAGGGTCGTGTGATAGGCTAATCCTGTGCTCCGAGAGATGTCACTGAGAAGGGGACATGACACTGGCTCTGATACCACATGCAACAACCTGTTCCTTCGGTAAAGTAAAATTTCCATATTTTACATCCTACAAGTATGTAAATGTGTTCACATGACAATGCAATAAAATTTTTCCTTTTCTTTATTGATAATACATGAACAAGATGCCATATGAAATTACAATAAAGATTTCGTTTCAATATAATAACTTCACAAGTACATGAAACAAGAATTCATACCTTAACAAACATAGCACCAATGAGCTTTAGAACAAATAGTAGTAAGAAGGTCCAGGAGTCTGTCCTTTCAAATCTTGGTACATCGGCCGCTTGTTGTGGAGGAGAAACATCACTCAGGCACTTTTCCGCCAACCACAAACTTATAATGTGGTCCCCCACACACCTATTGTTAGACAGATGGCCCTCCCTTTGAATAAGAGTTTGGTAAGGTATCCTTTAACGATTACCAACTGAGCATAGTGCTGTGTTCCTACATAACTAGGTCTTGTGCATACAGCATCTCTTGAACTTGTATGTGGTTCGGGATCGCAATGAACTGATAGTGTAGTCTCAACTATCTCACACCTTAGTGGATGTTATACATTTCACTACTTTGGCCAAATTATTCTTATTCAGTACTTCGAGTGAAGGTCATCTATCATAAACACTATTCAAGGCCGATTTGCATTAAGGCTTTCTTACACTACGCATAGGTTGGTCTATTCAGGGTAGTCCGTACCATAGAAGTTGTACATCAATCTAACTAATATAAAGGAGGACAGCTTAACAAGTACTCACAATTATCCCTCCTAAACTAGACATTTTCATCCTAGGAGTTTCATTAACTTGACTAAGTTAATCTACTAACTTGTTGTGATCGGTACCTTGTTGAACACCCTCATTTCTTCCCTAGTATTTAATAGCTACTTGAAAAGATATACTCCTTATATGGAGTTCATACATATAAAGCAATTCACTCCTTAATGCATCTATGATCCTAGTGTAATTCATACACTAATACAAGCAGGTGCAAACATTAGTAAACATGCAATACCATTCTTTAAATCAAAAACTATTCCTTGTTTTTGGAACTAAAAGCAATTCCTATTCTTTGCATATTCAGTAGTTATTCTTTTAGAATTTATATTTAAAAATTCGTTCTAAAGTATGAGGAATAGAACTAATTACATCTCCCTATCCTTGTACATTCAGAAGATACAATTTCAGACTTTTATTTAGAAATTTGTTCTAAAGTATGAAAGAAGTATAGCATGCTTGGTTTATGCTATTCCACTGATTGTTGATCTAACAGCCTCCTGTATGACTATTCCCCAACTTCCAGCTTCTCAATCACTCACATCTTCTCTCAAATACTATCAACTTCTCTCAGTTTGCTCTCTTCCTCACACAGGGGTAGCAAAATCAGAATTGATAGGAAACAAAGATAACCAATCAGCAGGGTTGTAATTTGGTATGAATAACCCTCTCAATTGCTAAACTCAGATTTGAAGATAAGCTGATTATTAATTTCAGCTAGTAAAATTGTATTCTTAGAAATGAAAATGGATAAAGATAAGCTCTCAATAATACAAGACAATAGCTGCTCACAGCAATGAAGGAATTTTCAAATTCATGAATCTCAGATATATGATAAACTCTCAGCAATATGATTCACTCAGATTTTATAAACGAACATTCAGCAAAAGGAATAATTTCGAAATCCCCAAAGAGCAATGTAGAAGACTGGCCCGAGTGCTCTTTTATAGAGTTCCCTGTTCAATAGAACCCACCTCTCCAGGCATGTAAATTGCCTCACAATCTCAGAATGTATCAAACTTGCAATGTGGCAGCTCAGAGAGGTGATTCAACCTCCTTTGGTGCAAGCAAATGAAGAAAATTTCAACCTTGCACAGATAAAACTCAAACACTCGACACCTACAGGCGTTTTCAGTTTTTGGGGCAAAAACTCAGCAATGTGTTTTGAAGAGTCTTAAAAGAAGAAAAGGTCAAGTACGCCTGCATTACATTTTTCCTTTAAATGGGGTTTGAGTGCCAAATATCCAGCTTTAGGCAAGTTCGCTTGACCTGGTCATGGCGTGAGAAATCTAGTTGCATGATTTGTCTCACGACAGTTTTTCCTACATTTCCTTTCCTAAAGTTCTTCATAGTGTAAAAAGAAATATTTCTCTTTTGGCATGATTTGCCAAAGATGATCGATTCAAATATTAGTCTTATAATTTCCTTTCAAATCCATCCATTCCATTCCTTCCATTTCCTTCCATCTTTTCATTCCAATTCCATTCCTCTTCTTCTCTTCTCTCTCTCATTCCTCTATACTCTTCATTTAATATTCAAATAAACCATTCCATATATATATATATATATATATATATATATATATATATAGTAAAAATTATATTATATATATATTTTATATAATATTAAATATATATATATATATAAACATTTACATATATATATATATATATATATATATATGCACACACATACATATTTGATTTCAAAGTACGTATATTGCGAGCCAGTCAGCATACTTTGAATATACGTACCTATGTATATGTGTATATGTAAATTCCAAGGCAATATCAACATGATATTATTAATATTCACGTATATACTACAGGTTGGTTGTTAGGATGTATACATGTATATTTGCTTGTATATTTTCCTATATGTATACGTATTCTTAAATGTATTTATATTGATGCACTCGTACGACATATCCATTTGCTCTCATATATTTGCATCAACATGAATATACTTATGGATATGTGTATATACTATATACATGTATCCATGCCCACCTCCTAACCAGTAACATAATTCCATATTCAGTTACAGAGGCAAGCATCACTTATTCATGCATTCCAAAGTCGATAAGACTCCTAATGTCAACAAACAAGCCTACGGATGACTTAGCCATAACTTAAACCGACTTAGCTTACTCAGTCTAAAGGATGTGTGTGTATGCTCAATTGGTACTCGTTACTGTTTAGCTGACCAAGCTCCTCCCCGAGTGATATTTCTCGTCTGCCTGGAGGACTGGTCCTCTTACCTGCACACCATGATACAACAATGGGAGTCATATGCTCAAAACAAGCAGTATACATGAAACATTTCAAAAGTTAGATTGTTCACAAATCAATAAGCTTCTATTCTCCTTTATGTAGTATTTCACCAAGAATAACATCAAATGAAACAACATTCATATTGAAACCAAGGTAGAAGCATCATTAATTCATCTCCAGGATTCACATTTACTCTATCTAGTAATGGTAAATAGTAACCTCACAATTTGGGATGTAACACTCATCAATAAGACAAGGCTGCATATGTTTAGATTTGAGAAGACGAAATAAGACAAAGATTAGTAATCAACTCTTTGAGGGAGGAACTTGTGTTTCTTTGAGTGCTGAAGCGGCATCTTTGTGCATCATATTTGGAGATGCTCCTCCAAAGAACAAATCGTAGGGCTGTATTTCAGGTGCTGCATATGAGAATATCAGGGAGTCACTCAATTTTGAATTTGTGAAGGGGAGATCACTCCACTACAAGCAATCTGGGCGGTGCATCTTGAGGTCATTACAATTCCATTTCACATCTGAACGTCTTAAATCAGGTTCTATATTTATTGAAATAAGTTGCACTCTCAGTTGTCTTAGCATCATTCCTATTGTAAGTCCACAAAAATAAAATATCATTGTCAATAAGTTACATTTGGCATTGGATGAAATTGGTTATCACAGCATTAAGACTTTGCACATATATTGTTGCTGTCCCAGCTTTAAGCTTAGCATTGTATGATCTTGTAATCACTGTCATTACAGTATTGTAAGTTGGAGTTAGATGATGCCAAACAATTGACATTTTTTTTATATGCTGCATCATATAATTAGCAACATCATTCAAGTAGAGTTGGAGTTTGACTTCGAAGTGTTTGACAAAATACCAACTTGCTGTAGCAACATATTGCATTTCATTTCAAATATTTTATTGCACTTGGCAATCAAAATAGACCTTGCATTTGATAACTCAGTGCATTTGCAGTCATTAGTTGAATGCTTTATGCATATGAAATCAATATTTAACAACAAACATAAAGGATAATTCATTTTTTAGTGGAAAGGAATTACAAGCTAACTGTTTGACAAAATTCCTGAGTGAGTAAACTGAAAAACTTAAGGTCAGAATTGCAAGGATCATTACAGTGGTATTAGAGCCAAGAATTCTGCCAGCCTGTTGGGCAGTGGATAATTGTTTCAGCTAATCAATTGCAGATCAGAATTTCAGATGGCTACTTCTAGCAATTTAGAGGAAGTTGTGCTGGAAGGATTGATTCAACATTAGGATAAAATGATGAAAAACATGGAATTATGGAATAAAGAATGGGAAAAGGATTGGGAAAGTTGAGTGAAGAACAAGAGGCCATCAAATTCGTGGGTGAAAAGCTGAAAGTCGTACCACAGGTTAAAGGAACTCTTCTTAACATTTTGGAAGAGGCTGAAAGTTGTTTGTGTAAGGTTGGATAGGCACCTTCTCAAGCAATACATTAAGATATTGTCTGATATGACTGAAATAACTTTGTAACAGCTGGTATGCAATTTGAAGATGACCCAGAAATGCTGAAACTCATCAAATATTGCAGAAAAAACTTAAATCATGAAGTCGCCAAGCTCAGATAGACAGTGATTTAGCCCAACTTGCCTCCTATGCTTGAAAAAGGATGAAATATGACTGATATCAAGTTTGAACTTGATTACCAACAACTTGTGAAAGCCTGATATAGGTTTCCAGCCGACCCACAATGCAAAACTCTTCAAAAATGAAACCCCAATATGCCAAAAATGGAGTGACTTGTTCCAAGACGTCCTAAGCTAACCAATCCGCCTTATTCTTCCTTGGATCTGCAATAAACAACTCTTCAAACCTTAGCTTTTAAAGTCCTAACTCTTCATAAACTTGTCAATTAAGCTTTATGATGAATTCCATGCGAATTCACCTGCCATGGTGGAATAGGTTCATCACCAAACCACTGAAATTTCAAGGGAACACCTTGAATCAACTGGATTTCACTTCCAGCCAAGAGAAAACTCTCATACACAATGTTTGCTAAAATATCAATTCAACATGTCCCTCAAAGCAATTGATGCCCTCTTAAATAATGATCTAAACCAACCCTAGTCCACAGCCATAGGGGAGGATCTGATTTTTATCTTATTAAAATATTCAATGCCTTCTTCACCAAGGCATCGAAACCGCCATAGGGAGGATCTGATTTGGTCTTTAAATATTAAAATATTTGATGCCTTCTCCATTAAGGCACTAAACCGCACTTGACCAAGCTGACTTTGAAAAGGATCAGATTTGATCTTAAAATATCGAGATACGGTGGATGGACGCGGCGATTTCAGACTCGGTTGGATCTCATTGTTTCTCGCGACAGATCCGTTACGGTTGGCGGGCTCAACGTATTTTCGGCACCAGACTTCCTCGTGCGGAACATGACGAACGTCGTAGCGTGTTAGGGACGTGGGGTTCCTGGATGGTTCTGGGCCGTGTGGAGACCGACTGGCTCTCATCTCTAAGATATCACTCTAAGAATGGGGATATTACACTATACAAAACTCGATGTTTGTATTGCTTTTTTTTTTTTTGTTGTGGACTAGTCTTGTTTCTATGTCACCATAAGTTATGTTATTGCCTTCACTTGTTAGGGTGTAAGGTCATGTTTTGGTTTTGCAATTAACAACTCTTGTAGGATGATTGAGGTTGCAATTGTTCCAAGATGAAATAATGATGAAGTTTGAGGTTGACAATGACATTGGTGATGAAAGTATGGAAATTCTTAAGGCATGCAATTTGAAAGAGAATTGCAACATCACAGGCATACTTCACAAAGGCCTTTGCCTAAAGTTCTCTTTTCATTGAACTAGCTTGGGTGCACATGTTGGGTGACCAAACCATTTAAGTTTTTCGCTTGGCATTTGTATGAAATGGTGGTAAGTCATAGACCGTGAGTCAAGGATGGTTTTGCCATCACAATGATCTGCTTTCAAGGTTAAGTTGTTGGAAAATTTGTTTGAATGTTCTTTTTTTTTGGCTCAAGTATGTTTGCTCTTCTTTCTAATAAAATTAATACTTGAAATAATGAACATATAGAGTAGTAAAATATATTCTTTATTCACATGTGAAGTTATTATAGAAGTAGAACAAAGATGATCAACCAAGGATCAAATTGCTTTCCCTAACAATGCAAAGGCTGTTTAAAGAACTTGATGGTTGCCGAGCAAAAAGCACAATTGTCTATAGACTGACTCCTTTAACTACACTACTTGAAAGCCGAAAAACAATTAATAAATAGTTGGATACAACCATAGTATTTGAATTGAGGGTATCAACAATACCTCTATCAATCTTGAAATCTTTTGTGAAATCAAGTGCCTGAATTGCAACTAGAATTGTTGGCTTTTTTGAATAATGTATTGTGTCTCACACACTTAAACTATCCACCTTTTCAAATTTATCCTTCATTGGCTACTTGCCATTGCACAATCTTTGTTCTTCTTTATTGATCTCCATAGCTCCAATAAAATTACAGTTTGACAAAATACCCCATAGTCCTCCATTTGTAGTGAAATAGGCCACAAAGAGAATTTATTTAATCTTTCAAACACAAATGCAATTCCAAAATTTCTTCCATGTTTGGCTCCATAGGACTCCTATCATGCTTCTTTGTCCACTCTTCTTTAGAGTTTGAATTTGAGAAATTTGGGGAGTTCGAAGAAGTTGCTTTCTCACTTATTGCTTGGTTCTTGAAATCGATTATATACATCCAACCCATTTTTTAATGGAGAGAGTGTTCCTTTTCCAATTGTGGTTAGGTTATTAAAATAATATTAAATTATTAAAAGATAAGGCTTGCAGTTATAATAAAGCCACCTTAGTGTCAAGTATTTTCTTTCCGTTTTTTCTAGATTTGCTTTTTAGCTTTAAGTGAGTCATGTAATGTTTATCCATCTGGGTGGTTTATTCTTTGATCTCTATATAAGGAAATGAACATCTTTGTAACTCTTATCTTGTTAATTAATAAAATATTAGAATATTGTGTTATATTAATTTTTTCAATATGGTATTAGAGTAGGGAGTCACGTGAAATTAAGCTGAATCTTGTGGAAAAACTCGTGAGGGTTTCAAGGTTAAATCATAGGTTGGCTTTTTTTGTGTTGGCAGATTTTTTTTCTTTTTGAAGAATCGTGTAGGAATTTCCATGCAAAATAACTTGCATTTGCATGTATGTTAGTTTCATGTACTTGCATGTGAGTTGCATGAACTTGCATGTTGCTTGCATGTCATTGCATGTGAAGGATTCATGGTGTTTAAAGTTTTGAATATTTCTTCTATTATAATTTTTTCAGGGTTACCCCAAGTTTCTGGGACGGGGACGGTAGGGCACGGCGGGACGAGTCCCCAAGTTTCCGATTTTTGAGGCCAAATTTAGGGACGACAGGGGACGACTATATAAAATATAGAAAAATTTAAAATATATAGGGAAACATTAAATATTCGTATGAAAACAAGGATAAAGAATGCATATATACGTTATAGAAACTTAGCTTATAACATTTTTGTTAAGAATTCATTGCCAATATAGTTTTTTTTTTCAATTACGATATGAAAATCAAAATAAAAAGAACATGGTACATTGCTACTATCCCCCCTGCCGTTTCCGGGATGGGGACAGGGGGGTTTAGACCTGGGGATGCGTCCTCAGGTAACACTGAATTTTTTAGCTCAGGTAGCTTGTGGATTGCAGTGGATGTTTTGTGACATTTTTATGCAAATTTTCTATAGTTTGTAGCGTGTTCTCAAAATGTGTGCATGCGTATGAAAATATTTCTGTTTGATTGGGCCAAAATGGGCTTGTGGCAAAAGGAGGCCAACATTTTGTTCTTGGGTCTTGACAATGTGGGGAAGATCACTTTGTTGAATATGCTTAAAGTGCAGAATCAGCCTACACAACATAACGAGGCTAACGAAGTCAGTCTGACTGAAAGAAAGAATTCTACTTTTGCAATGAGGGTAGTAGCAGCATTGACTCTAATAATTGCATCATTCAGTGTTCTTTTCGTTGGAGTCACTCTGAATGATGAGCACAATGACAATGGAGCAAACTTAGAAGGTTGTAGTCTAAGTTTGTTAGTGAAACATGCCTAAGGAGGGGAGAGAGCATTAAGTAAATATGGGGCACTTTGTTGATGGTTTAGCCACACAAAACCTCTACCCATTCATTGAAAAATTGACCTAAATGTTAGTGATCAGTGCCCTGGCACTTAGGGGAAAAGGATGTGGACAAATCTAGTGGCTTTGCCACCTAAAATCAGCACCCAAGATATTAGAAAATGAGCTGAAACATTAGTAAAATGTGCATGTCATAAAACAGAACAGTCAAATGACTTTAGGTGCACTTTGGTGGTAAGGGTTTTGCTATCAATTAGCTATGCTGAAAAATGAAATGAAGTTGGCAATGTGATTAGTGATTTCTGCCAGCTAAATGAAAGGGTTTATAAGTCAATTTGTGGTGCACCTTTTTGTAGTTGCAGCCAAGGAAAATTCTGCCAAGTCATTAGCAAAAAGTGGCAAAAAGGTTGCTGGCACATGTCACAGTAGGATCAGTCATAAAACAGCAAGTGTGGCACACAAATTAAGTGGCTTTGTAACACTAAATCCCATCTAGTGCACTTTTTGAGTGGCTTAGCCACTTACTTTCTCCATCCAGCTAAAAATGAAGGGATGAACTAAATTTTGGGTGCACTTTCAGGTTGGCTTTGCTATTCCAAAGCTCCTCCAAGCACACAATCATAAGGGTTTAGCTACACAACAACTCCTCCAAGTGTGCTTTTGGGTGGTTGAAGCCAAGTAAATCTCTGGCAAGGTACTAAAATAAGAAGTGTGGCGCACAATCTCCTTGACTTAGCCATGCTAGTTCTCCTATAGTGCACGTTAGGCTGGCTTAAGCCATAATTTTTCCACCTCTCTACATTCAGTTGGCTGAAAGCAAAATGTGTGATAAAAGTATGGAAAGCCTAATTTGAAATGCCAATAATAATGGTGATCATCGTTTAGATTCAAAACGATTTGGTCTTGGACAGATTTCTGTATTGAGGGGTTTGGGGATTCCACAAGGCTGTGGCTTTTTTATGATTTTCTTTGAGCATATTTGCACTAGAGTTTGATCATGCTTTCATTCAAAGTTTCAAGTCATTTAGAGATGTTTCAACATGGTGTTCCAACCATTTGTAGGGTTTCAAGTTGTTGACAACATGGAAGATTCAAGGCATCAAATTGTTTCCAAAATAGAGATACAAATGCAAAAGTTTGACATAATATCATGGTTAAGTTAATAGTGTTCGGTGGGATATTCTCAAATTTTCTAAATATTTCAATTTTTAGTACATATGCTCTCTTAAGGAAGAAATGTAGTTCTTTGAAAATCCAATTGTCTATTTTTAAAAAGTTTTTCTTTTTTTTTTTCTAGATAGGTTGCCTTTTTGGGAAGATGGCTTTTCCTAGGATATTTGCTTCTTCAGGTTCCAAAGCAAAAACCTGCTTTAAAATTATGGGGGTGATTCATATGCAACTTGCTATTTTTAGTAGCAGTAGCATCAGATAGTGGCTTTTCTTGGCATTGCATTTTTAGGCAATGGATGAGAGCCTATTATAGGCCTCTTTTATTATATTTATTCTTGTAGAATTAATTTGTTTTAAAGTAGTTCATTTTCCTATAGTTGAGAATAGGTTTGTTTTAAAGTGGTACTTTTTGGGATATTTTATTATTTTGTTTGAAATCCCCAAAAGGTCTTAATTGTGAGCATATAAATAATTGCTCTGGGCACATAAACTCTAAATGATAGTTGAAGTTAGGCTTATGATGTAGAGGTTGTCATTCACTTAAAGTTATTATGTTATTTAGTGATTGCATGTTTATATTTTCATCAAATAAATTGAAAGGATTGACTTTAGTCTAGCTTTGAATTGGTGAGATCAATCTTTCTAAATTGCAACTTGAATGTAGTTTAGTTGTTTTCTTTATGAAATTGTGTGATGTTCAATTTATTTGATCTCTCTTGGTGATGTGGATTTGGTTGTCTTTGCTTTAGCTTGTAGTAAGCATTTGCCTTTCATATTTTTTAGTTGCAAATCTTAAATATACAAAAATTCTTTTGTTAGATACGTACCATTAGGACTTGTTCTCAACCTCCAAGATCAAAAGGATAGGTGAGATAGGTTAGGTTTACATTCCCATTATTTCCTTTCATGCAAACCTTGTTGATAATCTTGTATAATGTGAATAATTGTAAAATTGTTCATAGCTTTAGTTTTTTAGTAGTTTTAAATCTTAGGGAGATTCCTATGCTAATTTGAAGATAGATTTTACCTCATGCTATTCCATTTTGTGTTATCTCTCAAGAGACAATTAAAACGATAACATTATCAAGATGAAATCCCCCCAATGTATACAAAATCCTTTGGTGGTTACAAAGGTACCTCTTGCATATGACTAATGGTTTCACATAGTGTTGGCATAACAACTAGCACCTCTGGAGTAAGAGTTGGTACGGACAGCTATGCACACTACGCAATGAGTGCTCTTCAAATTAGGAGGGGAAGCTCCCTCGTCGTGCTTGACAAAAGTACTTGCAAATGGAAATAAACTAAACTAATTCCTGTCTTTTTGTTTCAGCTGTAGAGGTACAAGGCTTTCTCGAAAACTAATACGTTGCAGCTGAGTTTTTCTGGTTTTGCAGATCTACTAACTACAACTAAACTTAATAACTTAAATTCTATCCAGTTTCCTCAAGAAAACAGAGCATGAGAAAACGGAGCCAGGTTTTGACTATCAGACGATAAACTAGTTCAGATTCTCTACTTGGAGGCAAGGTGGCGCAACTATTATCTCAGTCTGAATAAGTTTATTAGGCACAAACAGCTTTAAGAATTTACCAATACAATCTTATGAAACCCTATGTGGCATAACATTTGATTATAATATTAAAGACTTCACACAACAGATTTATCATCACAATCTTATGAAACCCTACGTGGCATAACGCTTGATCATAACGGTAAAAGTTCACAAAACAGATTTATCATCACAATTGCATGAAACCCTATGTGGCATAACAATTGATCGTAATGATAAAGATGCACAAAACAGATTTATCTAAACTATGGAAAGAATTCACTATCTCAATCGCATGAAACCCTATATGGCATAACAATTAATTGCAATAGCAAAGACGCATGAAGAAATACCAAAAGAGCAATATTGAGGGCAAGGTAGGCGCAACATATATTTCTCTCTCAAGCAAAAGTTAATTACAAATGAGCAAAAGCTCTTATTTATATACATCAAGGTGTAGGTAACCCTAAAATCAACTTGAGTCATCTACAGTCTTGCAATGCATGCAAGATTTGCTGCCAAACCCTAATGAAGTAAACTATACAGTTAACTAGAAAACTACCATCAGTTAACCGAAACATCTAATCTAAAAATGGACTATTGTGCGAGCATGCACGTCCTTATTGAAAGTGAGTTAACTGGAAGACTATCATCAGTTAACGAAAAACCCTAAAAGAAACTCCAAGTGTAAATCTGATCTCGAATAGATATGCATGAGGTGAGACAGCCAGTTAACTTGAAAGGGTAACACCAAGTTAACTCCTGTGTATAATGTCTATCCTGAGAGGTGAGAACTGAAGTCTACTGGTGGTGATCTCGAGCAACCAATCCCTCAATGAGATTGTTAACTGTATCACTATCTGGAGCTATGAGACTCTGTCAAAGAATGCTATGTCGGTGCAGCATATCCTCACCAGCTGTGATCTAAGACTGAAGTTCGCCCCTACTCCTTGTTGCCTCATCAAATAATGCTGACATGACTGTAAGCTGAGTAATCTTATAGCCAACTGTCTCCCCACTGAAAATGGTATGAATGAGTGCCTAAAGCTCTGACTGAACATCGGTAAGCTCAACATAGGCACCACCCTCGATCTGATAACGACACGGCAAGCGAGAAACTAAGGTTCTCACAGATCGGAGTGCACTAGTGACGTGCTCTCTACTCTCAACCAACTCTGATGCCAAAGTGTCTTCTATCTTTACCTTGAAAACCAACTGTGTTTTCCAAGAGTAGATAGCCTCTCTGTTCTCTGCATCTGTGACTGCATCATAAGCCACACTCAGGTGAGCAATCATAATCTCATCCCTGGGTTTATTAATTGCCATATCTTGCTCCTCATCCTGGAGACGAATACAGAGCTCTTGTGCATTGTATCGCAACTGATATAACTCTGTGAGCATGGTACGGCCTCTAGCAACGAACTCCTCCTCCCACTCATCCAAACGCTTGCCATATGCAACTAAATGATTAAGTTGACTTTGCTTTGCAGGAGGCTCAAGCATCGGCGGGAGTGTGTTAATGGCCTCTGGTCTATGTACAAGGCTAGAAATATACTGATGAAGCTGTCTAATTTCAGCCTTGAGGGCTGCCTTATCTTCTCCATCCTTCAGTATTCTATCCCTGGCACTGTCTGTAGCAACCTGTAGTAGATCAACTTGGGTCTGGCGTGTGCTACGACCAAGGTTAACTGTGATAACCTCGAAGTCCTGAGATTCCAACTCAGCCAAGTTCTTCCCCTGTGGAGGTGCGACAGTCTCGATGACAATCTCCATATCAGTGTTCCTCTCCATGTGGACCATATTCTTGACCCTCTTGTCTGGTACATCCTGATAAACCTCATCAAAATCGGAATGATTGAGAACATACGATGGCTGCCTCCTCTTCCTTCCAAGCTGAGCTTCGATCCAAGATTGATCTCGGCTAATGCTACTAGAAGGGTCTGTACTATCAACAAGAAGTTGTGACGAGAGTGAGCGTGTAGAAGCGTCACTGTGAGGTGGAGAGTCTAAATCCAATTCAATGTGAATTGGGGTTGGTGACGGCTCCGAAACTGGTGTAGGAACTTGAGGGTGAACCTCAGGTACTGGCGGGCTCTGAACTGATCTCTGAACTGGCTTTGTGCGTGTAACAGTGGCAAGCGCCTTGCCCTTTGAATTGTTTGGCGCTTGTACTTTCTTAGGAGGGTTACTCCTTTTCTTTTGTTTAGGTTTTGACGAGGAAGGTAGT
>VDFB02322795.1:0-37586 GCA_007258455.2 Sequoia sempervirens
TAACCTAAAGTTTGATAGTTTGATAGGTTATGATGATTTGACTTGCTTTGCCTAAGTCTGACTTGTGTTTGACTATATGCCGATATTGTCATGATGATATGATTGACATGTCAATGAAATTGTCATATTGAAATAACTGATTGTCATGGTTTGCTTGATGAGTTTCGTTCGTTTGGGAAAAAAATTGTGTTGCCTTGAAGACTTTTTGTCTCGTGTTCCAGTGTGATGTCATGAACCCTAGCGGGTTGACCTAATGTGGCCTCGGGGGCTCATCAACAGATGGCCTTTCCTACGTCATACACTCAGAGACCTCGTAGTTTGACACGACCAATGACTTTGTCCACAAGACAGAAGTTTGAATCATGATTTTCTTTTGACAAACCTACATGGACTGGCCTAATGTCTCGGGGACTCAAATGTGAGTCTTGCCTACGTAGCAAATGCGCAGAGACAACGTAGTTCAGACAAATGTTAAAGACTGATTGATATGACTGATTTTGGCAAGAGATGACAATGTGTTCGCGTTCTTCGAGTAGTCTGAATTGTTGTTTGTGGTTTTCTTTAGGACATTTTATGATTTTTAGGTCTTTCTTTTGGACTTTTTATGATGTTTTTGTCTTTTTTTAGGACTTTTTGCCATGTTTTTGTCCTTTTTCCAAGACTTTTTGCGATGTTTTTGTCTTTTTAGGACTTTTTGCGATGTTTTTGTCTTTTTTCAGGACTTTTTGCGATGTTTTTGTCCTTTTTCCAGGACTTTTTGCGATGTTTTTGTCTTTTTTTAGGACTTTTTGCGATGTTTTTGTCTTTTTTCAAGACTTTTTGTGATGTTTTTGTCTTTTTTAAGGACTTTTTGCCAATTGTCAAGATCATGTGTGACATCCACTGTAGTTTCATGATAAATATTGTGCCCCCAGTCAGGTCCAAGATGTAGCCATTTTTAAGGAATACGGACAGAATGCTGCTGGTTTACTAGATGAACAGTCATCAGGACTTGATGTCAATCATTTATCCACTATGACAGGTAGGTTAGAATGTGGTGGCGATTTGTGTAATAATGACAATAATACCTTTCATCCTAGGCCAAGGCAGAAAAAGTGATAGTAGATGGCAGAGCAATGATTGATTACGCATGGCGCCTGTTTGCCAGGTTTTTGCCATGGTACTTGTCCAAAGCGCCTGTTTGCCAGGTTTTCACTATTGAACGAATCATTTTTCTCTTTACTCTTTTTTTGACTTTTTATTTTTTTTTGGTGTCACCAAGACGCCTGTTTCCTAGGTTTTCATCAGGGCAACCATTTTTTATCATTTTTCAATTTTTTTTGTATTTTACAGTTTCCAACTCAGTCCTCTGATGCTATGCGTAGAACCTTCGAAGATGTAAACTGTTGATGGGTTATGTCAGTTGTTCTCCATCTGGTGTGGCCAGCTGATAAGCTCCAGAATTGAAAGAAGATATAATAATGTAGGGACCCAACTAGTTTGGTTCAAACTTTCCTGGCTTTTCTCTATCGGCTTGGTTCTTGGGGTTCTGCATGAGAACTAGGTCGCCAATGTCAAACTGTCTGACCATAATCTTCTTATTGTAGCTACGAAAAAGATGGTTCTAATATGCTTGGAGATGGTTTAGTGAATTTTTCCTTCTTTCTTCTAGCATTTCTAGCTCATGCAAGCATGATTGTCAATACTCCTCTTCATTAGTTAGGCCCTTCAGGGAGACGCGTAATGAAGGAATTTCAACCTCAATGGGTAAGATGGCCTTAGCGCCAAAGACTAGGGCAAAAGGAGTGGCTCCTGTAGGCGTACGAATGTTAGTTCGATAAGCCCACAGAGCAGGGTTGAGTTGTATGTGCCAGTCACGGCCAGCATCATTGACAGTCTTTTTTAGGATCTTGACAATGGTTTTATTGGACGCCTCAGCTTGACCGTTTCCTTGTGGGTAGTAGGGAGATGAAAAATGGTGTTGAATGTGAAATCGCTCACATAACTCCCGAATGCCTTGGTTTTTAAACAGACGTCTGTTGTCAGTGATGATGGACTGCAGAAGGCCATACTGGTAAATGATGTAGTTAAGGATAAACTTGGATATTTGCTTACCGGTAATATATGTCAATGGGATGGCTTCAATCCACTTCGTAAAATACTCAGTGGTGGTAAAAATGAATTTGTGGCCGTTGGAGGAGGTTGGATGGATCTTACCCATGAGGTTGAGTCCCCATTGAGCGAAGGGCCAAGGAGAAGTGATTGGTTGAAGTTCTTGCGTTGGAGCATGAATCAAGTCGCTGTGAATCTGACATTTGTGACAAGTCCTTACATATTCAATTGCATCCTTTTCAATTATTGGCCAATAATACCCAAGTCTTATTACTTTCTTAGCTAGAGTAGGACCACTCGAATGAGATCCACATATACCATCGTGCACTTCTCGTAAGGTCGTATGCACTTCGTCGGTTTCGAGACATCTAAGGAGGGTGTCATCAAAACTACGGTGGTACAAGGTGTCACTGACGATGGAATACTTGGCAGATTTTCGGATGAAGGACTTCCTTTGGTTATTGGATAGGTTCAGTGGAAGGGTTTGGGATTTTAGGTAGTCGTAAATGTCCTGATACCAAGGAGAGTTGGGACCAACAAGTTTGCAAACCATTTTTGATTTTGGGATATCATATGCTAGGATTAAAAGTTGTTCTACTAAGAACTCAAATTGTGACACATTTTGAGGGATGTCCAAGAGAGAACCAATAGTAGCCATTGCATCAACTAACTTATTCTATACCCTAAGGATTTGTTCAAAAGCAATCGAGTGGAAGTATGTCAGGAAACTGTCCACCATCCTCTTGTAGGGAAGCAAATTCTCATCTTTTGTTTCATAGTCATCATTCACTTGGTTGATAACAAGCTGAGAATCCCCAAATACATGCAACGTTTGAATTTTCCATTTAATTGCCATTTTGAGACCTGTGACTAGCGCTTCATATTTGGAAATGTTATTTGTACAAGGGAAAGCGATCCAGAATGCCTTAGGAATTGAATCCCCTTGTGGTGTGATAAACAAGATTCCAGCGCCTAAGCCATGACCAGTATGAGACCCATCAAAATATAGCTTCCATGGTACTGCTAGTTCTGCATGAAAAATGGACTCATCGGGAAAATTAGTTACCAGTGGATGAGTGACTTGAATCGGTGCATCTGCTAGTTGATCTACTATTACCTATCTTTTTATTGCCTTATGCTCGACATATTGTATGTCATACTCACTTAGTATCATAACCCATTTTTCCAACCGGCCTGTTAATGCCGCCCGACTTAAGAGGTATTTCAGTGGATCAATCTTGGCAACCAGCTGTGTCTGGTGACTGAGCATATAATGTCTTAATTTCTGAGATGCAAAGACAACAACAAGGCATGCACATTCAATGTTTGTATAGTTCAACTCATACCCTATTAGTGTGTGGCTGATGTAATAGATGGCTCGTTCTTTTCCTTCATGATCATTTTGTGCCAGTAATGCCCCCAGTGCTGAACTAGTAGTCGAGATGTAGAGTATCAATGGCTTTCCATGAATTGGAGGCATGAGGACTGGTGTTGACAGTAGATAATCTTTGATTTGCTGAAAGGCTTCCTGACATTTATCTGTCCATATAAAGGGGATACCCTTGCGCAACAGATACTGGAATGGGTGACACTTATCTACCAATTGGGCTATGAAACACCGAATAGATTGTACTCTGCCTTGTAGAGTTCTTAGTTCACTGATTCCTATGGGTGGTGGCATGTCTATGATAGCTTTGACCTTTGCGGGATCAACCTCTATGCCTCTTCAGGAAACTATGTATCCCAAGAGTTTTCCTGATGTGACCCCGAAAAACACACTTCTTAGGATTTAGCCGAACTTTGTACTCTTCAAGTCCTTTGAAAATTGTGTCAAGTACCTTCAGATGATCTTTCCTAGTTACTGATTTGGCCAATAGGTCATCTACATAGTCTTCCATTATCTTGTGCATCATGTCATGGAAGATTGTGGTCATAGCCCTTTGGTATGTGGCACCTGCATTTTTGAGACCGAATGGCATGACATTCCAACAATATGTACCCCATGGGAAAGTAAATGCCGTTTTGTGTTGGTCTTCAGGAGCAATGCAAATCTGATTATAGCCAGAGAAACCATCCATGAGGGATAGCATCTCATATCCTGCGGTTAAGTCAACTATGATGTTAATGTTTGGCAAAGGAAAGTCATCCTTTGGGCATGCTTTATTTAGATCTCAAAATTTTGTACATACGCAGATCAGTCCATTTGGCTTTGTCACCGACACTAGGTTGGAAATCCATTCAGCGTAATCTATAGACCTTATGAATCCGACATCCAGTAGTTTCTTTAACTCGGCCTTGACCAATAGAGCAACTTGAGGGTGCATTTTGGATAACTTCTGCTTGACTGGTTTAGCATTAGGTAATAGTGGCAGATGGTGCAGAACCAGTTCCGAGTCCAATCCTGGCATGTCCGCATAGGACCATGCGAAGTTGATTTTCCATTCTGCAAAGAATTTATGAAATTTTGGTTTCTCTTCATCAGTCAATGACACAACAAATAGGACCATCTTGGGGTCTTCTGTAGTTGAAATGTTATCCTCTATTGTGTCCTCAATAAGCATAGCCGATTTCTCTTGTTGCATGGAGAGAAAGTCTAGTCCTCCATCTTTGGGCACCTCAGAGAGGTTTTCACCCGCAGATACATCCTTTATTTTTACTATTTTATCATCAAGAGGTGCCTTTCAATTTTCACCTAGAGACATTTCACTTTTTATTTTATTCTTATTTTTACTTTTGCGACTAGAGGACTGAGTAGTCTTGCCAAAGTATGTCGTGCAGTCTAAATCAATTGTGAATCCTGATTTGTGGTCCCCATTGGGTATGCCTTCTCGTAATCCCATAAATTCAGTAATTGCCTCATCATTCTGAAATGTGTCCAGCACTGGTGGTCCTTGTTGGTCCCAATCGACTAGGTCAGGGTAAACTAAGGAAATGCCATCATCGATGTTGGTGAATTGGGGTGAGGATGTGGATAGCATGCAGACGTGTTCAGTGATGTTGTAGATGAGATTATCATCATCCAACTTGACATCAGACTCTATCCAATATTCTCCTTCACTAGTGTCATATTCGTTGTCAAAATAAGGAGTGAAGGTTGTAGAGCCCTGATTGTCACTGTCGTCTGATACTTCAGATGGATTGAACGGAATGGGTTTAGATGATGGGTGTTGGATGTCATGGGGGTGGTAATGGGTCTTTGACTATTTGGTGCTTGTTCAATTTTGAATGTTTGCCAAAACCATTGCTTCGAGGTTAGTTCCCCTGGTTTGACAAACAAATCATCAAGACAACAGTCACTTAGGGATCGTTCTGAGCTAAATTCCCACTCATGGGAGTCCATTTCGGTGAGGGTTTCCCTAGTAGTCTCGACACTATCTGAAGCATGTACTCACTCATTTGAAAGTCCAGAGGTACGTCGATCATCATTATCAGGTGCTCCAAACCCTAATCCAAGATACTTCAAAATTTGAAAAGTTTCTATGGGTTCCCTTCGGCCAGTTTTATCTTTTCCTAGGCCACTAGTACCATCGTAGCCTTTAGCCTTCATGATGTCATAACCTTTGCCATATATTTGAACTGGTAATGGGGGTAGTGTGACAGTATCCTTATAGATCCATCCGGTAATGTCAGTAAGGTCTTCCTTACTCATGTCTCCCCACTTGATAAAAACTATTTTCGGTGGAACTTTGAAAGTTTCCTGAGGTTCCATTCTGAAACATGGCCGACCATAGTCCTTGGGAGACCTGGGCATTGTTGTTATGATGTATGCTATGTGCAGGAATTCTCCACAGCCAAGGTCTTGGATTTTGACAGCGGATTCAGTCTTAGGGCTAGTGGAAGGTGGTGGTATGGTGGAAGACATGGATGGAGCGGATGTGGAAGATGGTGTGAGTGTGGATGGGTCGACGTATATGGATGACGAGGAGCCAGGTGCTTCTCGGTTGATAGGTACTCGATTTTCAGAGATACCCCTTAAGTTTGTACAATATTGAAAAGGGTCGGGGTCTCCATCTATGGTTATTTCAGTGCCCTTGAATGGAAACTTGAGGCATTGGTGGTATGTGGATGGAACGACTTTTAAGGCATGAATCCATGGACGGCCCAACAATATGTTATATAGTAGTTCCAAATCCAGGACCTAGCAAGTCATGTCCACGATGACCAATCCCACTCTGATAGGGAGAGAGATAACACCATGTGAAGAGCGTTCCTTGTCATCATATGCTTTGATCACTATACTTTTTGTTGGGTCTACGCACGCATCAGAGAACCCGAGAGCCTTAACCAGTTTGAGGGAGCATATATTTAATCCTACTCTACCATCTACTAAAACCCGTCTAACTTTGTGCTTGTGGACAAAAGTTTCTATGTGCAATGCATCATTATGGTTAGTTTTAGGTGATGAGTAATCTTGATCTGAGAAGGTGACATGGTGAGGCATAGTGAGATATCCCACCATGGTTTCAAATTGATTGACATCGATGTCCTTGGGGACCAATGACTCTAGTAGGGTTTTATCTAGGATATCTTTGTGCGTGGGAGAGATACGAAGCAACTCGAGTATAGAGATTTGTGCTGGAGTCTTTCCTAGCTGGTCGATGAGGTTGAACTGACTTTTGGGTTTCCATTGCTTTGTGGTCGGGATAGGTTCTGGCTATTTAGCAGATGGGACAGGTCGTGTCTGTTTAGCAAATGGGCCCAGTATGGTGATTTTGGCTTGTCTAGCGGGAGGTGGACCAGCTATAGTGACCTTGCCACTATGAGTAGTAGCATTACATTGGGGTGCTCTTCTAACTGTAATGGTATTGATGTATTCATTGTCAGTTTGAACATTGTTTATAATAGGTCCACTAGAATAGTCATACTTGACTCGGGCGAAGTTAGCTTGATTATGTGGACCTGACGTGGAAGCATTACGAGAACCATGGTCCTGCAGTGGATTCTTATGATAGTATGATCTGAATTAGAGGCAAATTGAGATCCACCTACTTCAATGATGCAACTTTTGATAAGATCTTGTATTAGGTTTTTCAATTGGTGACAGTTAGAAGTTGTATGTCCTTTTCCTCGATGGTAGTCGCAAAATGCATAATCATTCCACCATGTTGGTTTGAATTGTCCTGGGTCATATGGTTTTGCTTCTTGAAGTATGATGACCCCATTCTGGATGCATTTCTTGAGGACTTCCTCAATGGGTTCCCCCAAAGAAGTGTATGTGCGACCCTTAGGAAATTGTCTCATTTGACGGTATTGTCCCTAATTGTTTTGACCACTTCGGTTGTTTGAAGGAATATTGGGAGGAGGTGTTAGTGTCATTATTGGTTTGTTTTGTTGTATAAACTCCTTTAGGGCTAGTACAGGACCCACAACGTTTGCAACCTTGGCATCAACAATGCCATCATTTGTAATGTGTTTATTTTTAACCCAATATTTGTTTTTGTCGATGGTTGGATTGACATTTGTGTTTTTGGAACCATATCGTAATTCTCCCTTTGTGATAAGGGCTTTCTCAATTTGGACCCCTTTTTCAACTAAGTCTGTGAAGTTTGTGCAACAATGTACTTGCAATGCATATTTTAGGGGCCCAAGAAGTGTTTGCACAAACATGTCGACCTTTTCCCTTTCGGGTATATCAATATGACATCTACTAGCTAGACTTCTCCATTTCTGAAAGAATGGGATGAAAGTCTCACCAGCATCCTCTTGTGTGAGATTGCACAAGCTAATGATGGAGGTGTCCATGTCGATGTTGTACACGTAGTTTTTGATGAATTTTCGTTTAAGCTCGTCCCATGTCTGGATATCCTTTTGTGTGGAAAACAATTCAAGGGCTTGACCCGCCAGACTTTTAGAAAAAAGTCTCATCAAGTATGTTTGTTCATAGGCGATGTCCATACAATTGGTTGCGAATTCGTGAACATGTTCAATGGGGTTTGTCTTGCCTCTGTATTTTGTAAAATTTGGTGACACATATCCCGAAGGAAATGGAGGCATGTATATGCTCATGTCGAATGGGTATACATTTAGGTCATATGATATTTATGATTTTTGGCCTGAAATGTAAAGGTTTTGAATAGTTTTTTCTAAACCCATCATTCTTGTTTGGAGGGCGTCCACAGCAGGGTCGTTTATGTTTCCGTACGTTGTATTGCCTGGTACACCATAGGTCCCTGTTTGTTGTGCATGAATATTGGTGTATTGTGGCGATGTGGATTGTTGTGATATGTATGACATGTGCGGATTGACGTGTTGTTGATATTGAAAGTTATGTTTGGGTGCATGTTGGTGAGTATGAATGTTAGATGAGTAGGTTGGGATGTGTCCCCCAGTCATGTGTGTTGTTATTTGGGGAATGTGATGACCATGAACATTATGATGTGTTAATGGTGCCATGGGTTGTGTTATTTGGCCACCTTGTGCAAATTGTTGGGTTTGCACAAGGGGAATGTTTAGATTTGTACCTTGGGAGGCAATGACATGTGACTATGTTGTCGTGTTAACGTTTGGTTGTTGTCCTTGGATAAAAATGCATCCCTTTCCCCCTCCCAAAGGATTTTGTGAAATACCACTGAGCGGATATGTCAAAGGTGTACTCATGGTAGTAGATGGAGCTATCAAGGGGGGATTGTTGTGACTTGATGATGCCTCCATGGCATTTACTGTCGTGGCATTTGCTGTCATGGTATTTATGGTGTTGGAGGTGTTTGGGATGTTGGATGTAGCATGCACTATCATTGTGGTGTCAAAGGAAGTATTGCTCGTATTGTTTGGAGGTTGACCACTATGTGACATGTTATGTGCGTTGTTATTAGGGTCAGGAGGTGTCACATTTATCGTGTTAATGTCAAATCCTTGAGGTAATTTGGCTCCTTCACTCAAGAGTATAGCCAAGAATCTGTCTTTGTCGTGACTAACCATTGTTTCAACGAAGTGAGAGGCCTCTGGGTTTTGTGCTATTGCCTCTATGTTTTCCTCAAGTATTTGACCATATTTATCTCTTTGCAAGAAGAGTTCAAATGTACCATTTGATGAGGATTGCATTGTCACTGGAGGTGGATCGTTTGGATTGGAAAATGGATCGTAAAAGGTCCAGTTTGGATTATCGACAGTAGACATGGGGTCTTGCCGAGAGTTTTCCATTTGTCGTTGTTATTTTGGAAGTCTAGTTTCCACCATAAATGATATTTCTCAAATGGGAATGACAACTAATAATGATGATATTATGCAAGATCTAAGTTCAAAATGATGACTAGGATGACTAATGTTTTGGATTTTTGTAAATAGGATATGCAATGTGAAGACTTAAAATGCAATGTAAGATAAGGGTACCTAAGCATGTCTAAGCTTAAACTTTGTTTTCGATTTTGGTTACTAGAGGACTTTGTTGAAAATGACAAGGTAACAAGGTCAAAATGACTAGTGAATTTTCCTAACTAGACTTTTGAGTTGGAAAATTCACAAAAGAGGACAATGACTAAAAAGGGGTTTCATAACTTAGTCTAAAAGAGCCTAGTTTCGAAACAATGATGTTGCAAATTGTGCTAAGACTTACCTAATCCTAAGGATGCAAAAATGTGAACCTAGGGACAACCTATTGTCAAATGTATGCAACTAAAATAATGAAGGATGCAACCTATGGTAATGAATGCAAACTAGTGGTCAAGACTTTGAGCAATTTCAAGTTTGGTATTTGACAGAATCTTCTAGGAAATAGTGTTTGAAAAAAAATTTGACAAGATGAAGACTTTGGATTTGACTTTGGGTGAAGTTTTAAAATGAGATAGGAAAATGCGTCGTTTGAGGTGTCGGGCCATGCCGCGGGTTTTGTGAATGCGGGTTCAAGCTTCAGCGTAGATGCGACTCGTAAATGACGGCGCGCATCGCTTTATTGGATGTGACTCCGGATGATTACTGGCCAGATTACATAGCTTTTGCACATGTGGCTCTGTAGTTTTTAGATGCATCATGATGCATATAGATGTGGCATTTTGAGTATCAACTGCGGTTTAACAGAGCAATTGCGGTTCAAAAAATCAATTACGGTTTGATAGATGTGACATAGTTTTGTTTCAAATTGATTTTCTTGTTGTTTTGATTGCAAGTTTGATATGTTTGGTGTTGAATGTTTTGTTTGGAGCTGTGATGAAATAGAAAGCACTTGACAAATGTAGTGTTTTGAAAAGTAACCAGACACACATCAAATAAGCACAATCCTAGGTTAGGCCATGACAGTATTCGCTAGATTTCACGCGGGTTTCCCCAACCGCATATCTGTAGTGTGTGAATTCAAAAGCTTGGCTACATAGGCTCCCCCTTATAGTGCACTCTCTCTTAGGCCAACTAAGCTTCCAACTCCCATGAAACTCCCATGAGCTGATCACCTCTACTACAAATTGGCGAAGTGTGGATGCCTTCACACCGAATCGATGTTGGGCGCTTAGCAAATAGAAGGATTTTGGCTTTCTATACAAGAGTTTTAGTTAGGGACCCCCGCTTGAGTGGCTACATGGGGCAAGAGATTAATCACCATTAAAGTGGCACTCCAAATTAAGAGGTTAAGCTCAATGGCTTCAAGGGAGTATAACTCCGTCTCAGAGCGACATATCCGGGCATTGCCAACCTGTGCTTCCTTTAAGGTTTACATTTATATACCGGTTGGGGGTAGCTTGGCTTTAGCTCCATTTCTAGTTTGAGTCACGTTGGGGTGATGAAATCCCCAGGCAAGCCCAATTTCTAGAGTTGGTAACCGTTTCTCTTACACCCAAGATCGCCCAAAAGCTCGAGGGGAGAGGATACTCTGATATACCAAGTCGTGGTAATAACAAATAAAGATGGGTCTAGTTTTTCTCGATCATGAGGTTTTCACCAAGTGAGAGCATACTCACTCTACCATCTTGCAAACACAATCAAGCAAAGAAGACATGAATGTTCTTTTTATGTGCACCAAAGTTGAATGTTTGCTAATCTATGAAAAACAAGCACAATGTTTGATTTATTCTGTCTTCGACATTCGAATCTGCAGACAAAAGATTAGTAGTTTCTTTATTAAATGATCTTCGACGTACACAAATAGTTACCGCCACATGCTGCAAATGGAGATTAGTAACACAAAACCCTAAGCTAGCTAACATGCAGAAATGAAAAACCAGGAAATTAGAGGACCAAAAAAAATAGAAAGAAACTAGCAACCAGAAAACTCTAAGATCCAAAAATCAGAATGCCAAAAATGAAAGAAAATCTTTACCAGTCAAATGCGGCACGACAGAGCAGATGCGTCGCTCAGGACTTCGAATGAGACACGATAGAGCAGATGCGTCGTTCCAGATATCGATTGCGGCTTATCAGAGCGATTACGGCTTTTGAGTTGGCGAATGCATCGCGACGCATCAAATGCATCACGATTTTTAAAAAATGATTGCGTCTCTCTGTACCTGTACTTGCAAAATAGCAAAAAACACCCAAAAAAAAGTATGAAAATAACCAAAAAAATGGAGTCGGGTTCACCAATGTAATCAAGGGATTTCTTTTAGGTTCGATTAAAGTTGTTAGCAACAAATCAATAAATGACAATGAAACCCAAAGATCTTACAAAACACAAAGGAAGTAAAACATAGAACGATTATACCTGATCGCGGATACCTCCATGATTCACTTTTGTAATACCTTCTTGCTTGCTGGATAATACTTTGCCCTCAGATTCGTCATGTGAGCAAATCTGCAAATGCCTAAGTCCTACACCAAGCTTTGAAGGATTTTAAATATGCCTAATGACTGCCTATGACCATTATTGTCAATGCCTAAATATGCTAAGATTTGATCAAATAAAGATAATAAGTGTTGAAATTGCTATAAAATCTAAGTATGTAAAATGCCTAAAAATGTAATGTGTCCGTGTAAAATGTCAGCGTGTATGTGTGTGTCATCGAAAAGTGAGAGGAAAATGGCATTTTATAGAAAATATCCTTTTGAATGGACGAACGAGATTAAATGATGATGAGAACCTAAAATGAGAGGTCCAGATTAAATCTGAGAATCCCTAATTAGGATTAGGGTAAAATCATTAATCAAACGGTCAAGATAATATCTCAGATAATTGGATCGACGGTGGAGAATAAATGAGATAAATGAATTAAAGAAATAAAGATTTTCAAAAAATCAAGAAGATAAGATTCCCTGATTTATGAGATTCGAAAAATCAAGAAGATAAGATTTGAACTGAAGATTCGATTTGGAAAATCAAGAATCTGCCCGATTACTTGATTTTTGGAAGAATAAAATCCTTTTGAATTTAATTAATTCAAAATGATGATTTTGTGAGACAAGTAAATAATCTTCTTTAGATTATTTACTAAAAAGAGTGGAAGTTAATAAAATGAAATCATTTTAAATATTTCATTTATTTAAAATGAGAGAAAAGTGAAATTAGTAATTAAATAATTAGAAATAATTATTTAATTTTAAAGATAAAATCGACATTTAAATAAATTAATAAATTAATTTAATTCGTGACAATTAGTGACATATTAAATAAATAAAATAAAACTTATTTATTTAATAATCGTAGCCAGCCTATGATGAGGTAATTAAATAAAACAAGGAAATTTGGCCTAATGTCGAAGGACGGCATAGTTTCTAATGATTCTATTTGAAATGAAATTAAAATTATTTCATTTAAAGGTAACTGAAGAATAAGGATTGATTAAACTAAATACCTATGAATTATTTTAATTAATAGCTCATCAGACCCGGCCATAATTAAATGTCATAATTATGCTAAGATCTAAAAGTGGTAAAAATGAAGCTTCTGCATGCCTAGGGTCATTTTTAGGTACCACAATTCTCATCTATGTGTAATTATCTAGGCCATTTCATCTTCTCCTATCTTTATTTAATTAAATAACATGGCCTGACAATCTCAAAATATTAAAATTAAATTAAATAAATCAAACATTTCATCTCGGAATCAGACCCGGAAGACCTCCTTGCCAACCTAAAAACATTATCAATTAAGTTCTAAATCATTCATTTCATCTTTGGTTATTTTAAACCAAAACGTCAAACAGCTCAAACCGAACGAATAATTTATTTAAATTAACTTCAAATCGCTACATCAACATAATCCTAATCAATCAAATCCTCTAGATTTTAACTTGCACAATTTCAAACGAGTTTAATGGATTTAATAATTCCCTATTTTCACTGAAAAGCGCATCCAAGTGGGGAATATTCCTAAAATTTGAAATCTCCCCCCAAAAGGACTTGTCCATCCAACAAAGCATTTAAAGCTCTTACATTGTCTCTTACATGTCTCCCACTTGGCATTTAACTCATCTTTCATCCCCCCTAAACATGTCATCTCATCAAATTCAAAATTCAAACTTGCACATTGATCAAAATGTGCTCAAGCTTCCTCCATTCACATGTTGACAAGTGGCACCTTGCCATTGGTTGAATGTTAGTCCCACATTTCTCAATTTTGGACCTTCATCCTTCAATCTAATCTATAAATGAAGAGCTCCTTTCCTCATTTCATCATCCACAATTTGAGTAAACTTATTATGCTAAAATATTTAGCAATATTTATCCTCATTTTCGAATTGGTAGCTAGGTTATGCAGGTTTTTAGCTTGGAGCACTCATCATTCTTCATCAAAGTGGATCACCATCACCATTCATCATCAAAGCTTGCAAAGGAGTTGGGAAAGGGCCAATTTCCACATGAAATTGGCACCAACTCCCCCATAAGATCAAGAGTTTGCATATTCTCAATAGGATATAGCTTATTTTCATCTTCTTTCATTGTGTTCTTGTCTTATTTCTATTTTAAATATGGTTAAATGGATTCTATGGGGAATCTCTATTCTAACTTGCATTTGATCTTATAAATGTGTTTGTTCATTGTGTTTTCAAGGTATTAGGATTTAGGTTCATATTTTGGCGCTAGAAGGAGGGCAAACCAAAGTTTAAATCATGTTTTTTCATCAAAATTCTATGCTTTTTATGTTTTTTTATGCGTGTACAGAAAACAGAGCCGTTGGCAGCCCAACACTGCCATATAGCACCACTTAAAACTCCAAATATCACCGCTTTTGGCTCTAACCTCACTGTTTGAGCTCTAGTGCCGCTGTTTGAGCTCCAGCGTCGCTGTTTGAAGCTCCAGTGTCACTGTTTGAGCTCTAGCATTGCTATTTGAAGCTCCAACATCGCTGTTTGAGCTCCGGTATCGCTGTTTGAACCCAAAACAGCGCCGCCATCACAAACAGAGCCGCTGAGATTTTTTTCTTTTTCATGCAAACTTAAAATAGCCATATCTTGGTTTTGAAGGATAAGGGAGCATGGAAGTCAAAGAAAAAACATTATCACACCATTGTAACAAGTGTTTTTAAACACTATAGTGTTTGTTTAACACTTTTTGAAGATTCATTATTCTTCTTAAGGAAAATTTGTCATCCTTTTTATACTTAGGATCTAATAAATTCATTTGGGCTTTAAAAAGATCTTTTGAATTCTTGTTGCAAAGGGTTTAAAATGAACATTAGGACTACAACTTACTATAGTTTATTTTTTTGGTTAACAATTGAACAAGACAACTCTCATTTTTCCTTCGGTGCTTTAAAATGAATTCATTATTGCTTTGTGGGATCTAAAATGAACATGTGCTACATTGTTTTGTGAGAGCTTACTTGAACTAACTTCATTGAGAAAGGACATATGCGCTTCTCTCACGCTTTATAGCGATCTTGAGAATCAAAAGGCCTTTTTCATGATTTTAGGTTAAGACAATGCAATCACTTCCACACTTCATTTTTTGGTTTAAAATTAAACAAAATATTGTGCAAGTGTGAATGAATTTATTGCAAGTGTTCTCCCTTTGTTTCTAAACAAGACTGAACTACAACAAGCTCTGATCACTCTTTTGTTTATCCTGTGGAGGCCCACCTTTGGGTATGCACTACCTGTAAATGACCAAACCTAACACTCTAAAGCCAAGATTATTTCCAGCCGGGATATAAATGTGGATATTGGAAGAAATGCCAATATCACGTGGTTGACTCTAACAAGATGGATCCGAAAGGGGACTCTTGCCACGTTGGGTCAACTCCTATGAACAAAAAGTCCAAAATAAAACCCTTGTTTGTAGTGACCAATTGATCCATTGAGCGATTTTATTGAAGTGGTGCATTGGAACTTAGATTCCAAGAAGTTACTTGCCATGTCTAATCTCGGTTGAAGTATAGAGGTTAAGAATTCATTCTTAACATACCTTTATAGTCTTTCCTTGGTTGCATGTAAAATCATCTCTTCTACGAAGGGCATGAGGAAAGTCCACTAAGAAAAACGTACCAATTGAGCTAGGGTGTTATATTGCTTGTGAGTCAGTTTGAAAACACAGTGTGTGATCGAAAACATGGGGAAACCAACATTCAACGAATCATCAAAATTGAAAACCCTTTAGGAGAAGCAAATATCCTTGAAAAAATTCACATTTATTGCTTGCCCGCGGGATTTGTGTCATAGAGGCATTTAAACATTTGGATTTCATCTCAATTTTCTCCTACTAAAGTCAACAATAGGTAACTCTTGCCTCAAATTTCCTTGCTTTCCACATAATACACTTTATAGGATAAGGGGGAAGTTGAGACATTAGACATCTAGATTCAAAATCTAATCAAGAGTGTGTTTGTGGTAAAAAGAATCCACTAAGCAAAGATAACAAATTGGACTCCACACATGTGCTTGATATCTTTTGGTCATATGATTTTCATGCAAACATTGGTCTTTTGATTTTGAATTACTCTTAGAGAAAAGCATGTTCTTCACTATCTTGGTCTAGTAAACAAGTCCTTCCTAGGTTCATTTAGGATCAAATCGAACACTTCATCCATCCAAACATTTATCAAAATCCATCCCACCAAACAACTTTAGAGCTTTTGGAAACATCATTCTAGACTTGGGTAGATCGTCAAAATCAAAACCAACTTGTTTAGTTAGGAGTATGAGAATGCATCCTTTCTCATACCTCTAGTTAAATTAGCACCCTTTTGAACAAATTCATCCTAAGATGACATCCAACATCTTAGGGTTTACAAGTTCATTATCCAAATCAAACTAACCAAAATCAAACCCTAAGTCTAGCATTGATCCAAAGTCCCTAAACATTCATCACTCATATCATTCACACCTTTCATCCTCCATCTCATCATTAGTCCTAAGAACCTTAGAGGTCGCTTTGTGCAACAAGGTCAAAACACAAGAGGAACATGGAATATAAACTTGATCCATACATCATGAGTAATCCAAATCAGTTGAATTTTCAAAACCTTACAATGCCGATTGATTACCGAAACTTGCACTTATACAATCCATATAGGGGATCATTTCCTTCTACAAATGTCAATGGCACAACAAGTGTGAGTATGCCCAAATCAAAGATTGGAACACATTTCCCAATGGTAGATCTAAGTCCAAACATACAAATCCATCAATCGAACAATCGATGCATGAGCCTTCAAACGAACAATGTCATCCCACCAAATCCCTACATGCCAAAGGAGAATGTACCAAGTACAAGTTTTCGAAACATGAATCCAGAAAATTTTGGGATGGATACATTTGCAAATCATATGAATATTCCAAACATGAACGATGGTCAATTTCAACCTATCATACCAAATCTGAGTGTCATCGCAAATAAAAACATTGTCCAAAATCAAACACAACTACACACTCCCAATCTACTTAAACAAGAGCCAAATCAACTATATCAAGGGAGTCAAGATCGAAATCAAGAAAAAAATTGGCGAGATCAAATCACTGCACTTTCCAAAATAGTTGAGTCATTACGCCAAGGGACATCTCCACCATCATTACCCATATCAACATCATTCCTTGGTTTAGGGCTTTCCCATTTACCTAGCACCAATCGCTCCATCCAAATCAATCCACCTAACATCAATCAAGCCATCACATCAAATATTTTGAATATTCCAACAACATCACACCAACAAATGGCATCAACAACAATCAAAATATGGTCTCCCAAGGACCTACCACCCTAGAAATTCCAACCATCCCTATCACTAAATCATTCCAACCACCATTATCACACCCATCACATCTCAACCTCTCACTACCATGATCGCTCCAAGTATCTCAAACACTTGTCACATCCAACATGATTCCGAATCGGCCACCACTACCACCAAAACCAAACGCAGCAAGACAATATGACATTGCACTAAAAGCTCACCAAGCCTACCAAAAGGCCATCCAAAAATATCTAGCCACACAACAAGCAAGACAAGCTCGAAAAGTGCAACAAGCCTCTCAAGCTACCCAAGCCTCTCAAGCTACTCAACAAACGCAAGCACAAACACAAAAAATGACAACTGTTGAAAACAAAGATCAAGATCAATCCATCACTAAGCACCTTGAAGCTATGTCTACTTCATCCAATGATCAAATCAACATATGTCAAGAGTCACTTTTGAATCACGATCAAAATCCACCAACAATACTAAAAAATGAGCCAATTCAAGAAATATCAACATCACTTGACTCTATGGTCAAAGACATTCAAAATCTCTCCACCACAATTGTCGAAAACAATGATCAAAACCTCTCCATTGAGGAGCACATTGAGGATGTATCTACACAATTCGATGATCAACTCACCATACATCAAGAGCCACTTTTTAGTGATCTATTTCAAGGAGTATTAGGATTATTTGATCCTACTGACATAATGCATAATCCGTTCACCTATGATCATGTTGAAAATGTCTCTACATTGCCTTACGAGTTAGAGGACATATCTCAAGAATTTATTCCAAAGCATGATCAAAATCTTTCACCAAGGTCTAGCAATGGTCCTTTCCAAGACATGTTGAACCCCTTTGACCTCATTGTTACAAATACTGAAGGAATCCTCAACTTGACACTTGATCTAATTCCACTCAAAGATCAAGAGGATATCAAACCATTTACCATGCCTAAGGAAGATATCCAAGAACCCTTTTTAAGCGATGCATCCTTTAAAACTAACCCATGTCAAGAACTTGATCCAAAGCATGTCAAAAGCAACTCCGAAATCATTCAAGATCAAGAATTTGTATCTTCAAGATACTACAATAATGTAATGGAAACTCTCTTATCTATGCAAGATGATCATATCTATATAACACATACTCCTCCATCTACACATGAGATGCTTTCTTTGGATGGACATGTAGATGATCTTCATTTAGAACAGGATTCCTTTATTCCTGACATTATTACACAAAAGGAATAGGTTATCGATTCCTCCAATCAAACTAAGTTGTCAACATTAGGATCAAATATGTCCCAAACTCAGACTGAGGAAATCATGAGTAAATATATCCAACATTATCCGCTCAAGGAAATGAGTCAGACAGAATAGTATAATTTGAAGTTAGCAGAGCAAAAAAATGAAATATCATCTACGACAGTCATTTATCAGACAATGCACTCTAAACAGGGACTCTCGAAATAAGCAAAATCAAAGCATGAAGGTACTAATTCCATAATACTAGGGGCAACTTCGTCTCAAGCAAACATCAACATAGGGATCACAAAGAATCCTTATGATGAAATCAGTGTCAATACTACAACCAACCATGTCATGAATCTTCATCCACACATCACCCCATCCACGAATTGGGACCAACGTCAAAAGAAAGATTTGAATCAAAGTATGAAGAATGTTATCAAAGCAAAAGAAGTTGGAAAGCATAATGGAAAAATCAAATATAAATGGATACCAAAGAATACAAAGAAAGATCATCCCTATCAAACTCCATCAGTCAAAGAAACTGTGGGGAAAAATAAAAAATGGAAAAGTATCCATCAAGGATGTCCACAAAAGAAAAAGTAGGTTTTTCAAGTGATGTACAAAGTGTATCAAGCAATTGGTCCTAATTCCATGCACACTTCCATATCCACCCATCATTGCTTATCTTCCCAAGTTTGGAGAGTTAAAGGTTCCAAATGCCAACCAATCCATCTTTTTATCCCTAAACACACACTCCATCCATGCCTCCACGCATGATATCCAATTCTCACATTGAACATGTATTGGCAAACCCTTCATCATAAGGATTCAGAAGGCACTCTATCGCGATGTGTGCACAAAGAAAAAGTCAACTCCGGTATCAACAAAGTAGATCAAGAATCCCAAAAGTTGCATTCAAGTGCACGTATCTTAGCAAAGAAGCTTCTTCAGGAAAGATATTGATGGCACATCATGATAGGGGCATCTACATCAGCAACACCTTGTGATTCAGCATAAGCTTAAAATCTTTCAAAAAAATCAAAAAAATGAAAAAATATGAAAATCCAAAAAAATAGAAAAAGGATTGAAAACAGTAAAGAGAAAAAATAGTCCTCTAGTGAAAACCACTTTGGTGGCGCTTTGGGAAAGACCATGACGAAAACCTAGAAAATAGGCGTCATGTGTAGAATCGAGCATCTGTGTGCGCCAGTTCAAATGAAAGCATCTCATCCCATCCGTAATAAATCGAGCATTTCATCCATCTTATCCATAATAAAATCCATTCATCCATAAACCATTTATCAAATCCATTTGCATCCATAGTCCAAATTATCTTGATCTTAATGAAAGTTTGGGGCATACTTTATGCTTGCTTATGGTAAACATCTTGACATGGGTCATTTTCATTGATCCTATCCTATTCAAGGTTATCTAAGCCATGAAGTGTTATCCAATGAAGCATTCTTTATCCGAACACCTTATCTTATCATAAGATAATCCTTGGCATCCTTTGCATGCTTACCATATCCATCCATCCATACACTTATCCAAGAATCCATCCAATGGCATTTCATACATTGCTAGACACTGGGGGCGGATATTTACATCTCGCTTTAGGAATAAACCTTGATCTATGCCCTCCAACTTATGTGGTGATACGAACATTGACAAACATGAAATCAAATTGGTCAAGCATTGGTGATCCGAAATCCAAAGCACTAGCCCATGGCATATTTTGAAGAGAAGATGTTCCTTATCAAGCTTCATCTTTCATCAAACATCGATCCAAACAATCACTATCAGTTGCATCTAAGTTGCATTTCAAACGTCACATCAAATCATTTGAACAAATTTTGTTCCAAACTAAGCTTCAACAATCCTGATCAATCGATTTCAATCAATCCATGATCTTGGGATATCCTTCCCAATCATTGTGTTGCTTAACACTATCCTTGCATTGTTGTGCATCCTCAACAATGTTATCATCATCATCACCCATCCATCGATTCGATCAATCAACCTTAGCTTGGTTTTCAACAAAATTCAAAATAAAGCGATATCATATCCAAATCATCAAAATCATCACGAAAAAATCCAAAACATCTAAAACATTGAAAAATAAAAACATCCATAAAAAACATCAAAAACATTAGAATCAGAACCTCGTTGTCTGAGGAAACTAGCGTGAAAAGCTCATCTTTGATCAGCCCAGACACAAAAAATCAAAAAAACATTGAAACATATCAAAATCCAAAAACATTCAAAAACACCAAAATCAAAACATTCATAAAATCTCAGAAAACCCCAAAACATTGGAAAATCAAAAATCAAAACATTAGAAAAATCGCGAAAAATACCAAAAATAGCCTCAAAACATTGCAAAACATCAAAACATCCAAATATTTGAAAAAATCCATTGCCCCATTTCACTCATCACAATAATCAATCATAATAAATGGATCGTCACCTTCGTCTTTGGCAAACAAACAAAAACAATCATAGTAGTCAGCAAAAAGCAAGCTCAACGTAAAATCAAAAGCAAACAACAAATCTTTAAAACAAAATCAAAGTCTTGATCATTTTCAAACATGTCAATCAACTTTATATCAAAACCTATCAATCAACTTATCAACCCATCATCATCCTATACAATGCATGTCCTAGGATATATCGTTCTGACAATGGGCATCATTTTGGATATCACCTTGGATTCTTATCCTATCAAAACACATCCCTTTGGCTGAAGGTATGAAGAACATTGGCTTGTTTGTGTACTTGATCTTTTCTTTTGGTTTATCTTATTGTGCTCATTCCAAGTACCTCTCAATGATGTCCCCAACAAAGGGATTTAGAGAGAAAGGAATGGGGCATCAATCATTATCTTTTGTCTGTTGTGCTTGTTGGACGTTCTTGTAATATAACTTGGTGAATGCTTTGCTTTGTTAGTGCGTCCTAGCAAGGTTTTTATGTCAGGTGTGAACAAGAATACTCCTATCTGACTGTCGAGTCAAAGTCCATCACACTAGGTACAATGCCATCCTGGTTCTTTATACCTTGATGCATCGTATCTAGGTGTGTTATCAAACAATAAGGTAATTGGCCCTTTAAAATCCCAACTCCTTAGCAAGTAATCATCATCATCATCATCATCTCATGTCTTGTTGTAATCTCTTGTTTACTTCTATCTCTTGCTTTTTGCGCTAGCATGGTACCATGACAATTAATTTTAAATCATCACTAATGCATCCATCCTGCATCCAAAAACCATCTACATATCATATCATATCATATAAGAAACATTGATCATCTTGCATGCATTGGATTTCATCATTGCATAATATAGATTGGTTATTCTAGGAATCTCATAAACCATACATCTATCACCCATATGCATAATCATAAAAGCATCATCATATCAAATCATGTGCATCGATACCATCCATACATCATCATATCATCCATTACATATAAACATCATAATCATCTCATCATCAATAATGTCACTATCATGGTACAAATAAGGATCAAGTAGGTGTAATACATCAAAATAGGCATGAGGCTACCCATGGCTGATGATTGTCTACATCATCAAATATTTGAGTTGAGCTGATCTTGAACCTCTTTGTTGAGAGATCAACCCTCAAATCAAACCTCTTCACCCAATCTCTCGAGGGGGCAATATATCGGCGTAATTCTTCATTCGTTGGGGCAATAGTGGGGCATCCAAAAAAAATAGAGAAATTTTGACTTTTGATCATGGCAAGGTTATTCTTTGAACCAACGCAACAAGTAGACATAAAAAATATACAGATTGATATTGCACACTCAATCCTGATCTAATAACATCGTTTCATCCTTGATCATCACTCTATCTAACCATTTAATCAAATAGCCTTATTTGATTAAATTCATCATAATTCCCCTTTTAATTAAATAAATTCCTCGATTTAATTAAATCATTATCTCTATGTAATTATCTAGGTCATTTCATCTTCCTATCTTTATTTAATTAAATAATCCATATTATTAGATTAAATCTCAAAATTCATTAAATTAAATTAAGTAAATCAAACATTTATCTAATTTAATCTAGCATCCCCCCCCTTTGGTTAAATAAATCAAAAATATTTATTTAACTAAGTCTAAATCATTCATTTCTCATTTTGAGTTATTTAAATCCTAAAATCTAAGTCAAACTGGTCAAATCAACTAACATCATTTAAATTAATCAAATCATGATCAATGATAATCCTAATCACTCAAATCCTCTAGATTTGCAACTTGCAAAATTAAATCATTTAGTTGATTTAATAATTCCCTATTTTCATTCAAAAAAGGCATCCAAGTGGGAATATTCCTCAAATTTGAAATCTCCCCCCAAAAGGACTTGTCCATCCAACAAAGCATTTAAAGCTCTTACATTGTCTCTTACATGTCTCCCATTTGGCATTTAACTCATATTTCATCCCCCCTAAACATGTCATCTCATAAAATTCAAAATCCAAACTTGCACATTGATCAAAATGTGCTCAAGCTTCCTCCATTCACATGTTGACAAGTGGCACCTTGCCATTGGTTGAATGTTAGTCCCACATTGCTCAATTTTGGACCTACATCCTTCAATCTAATCTATAAATGAAGAGCTCCTCTCCTCATTTCATCATCCACAATTTGAGTAAACTTATTATGCTAAAATATTTAGCAATCTTTATCCTCATTTTGAATTGGAAGCTAGGTTATGCAGGTTTTTAGCTTGGAGCACTCATCATTCTTCATCACAGTGGATCACCATCACCATTCATCATCAAAGCTTGCAAAGGAGCTGGGAAAGGGCCAATTTCCACATGAAATTGGCACCAACTCCCCCATAAGATCAAGAGTTTGCATATTCTCAATAGGATATAGCTTATTTTCATCTTCTTTCATTGTGTTCTTGTCTTATTTCTATTTTGAATATGGTTAAATGGATTCTATGGGGAATCTCTATTCTAACTTGCATTTGATCTTATAAATGTGTTTGTTCATTGTGTTTTGCAGGTATTAGGATTTAGGTTCACACTAACTTGAAGAAAAGGACCTCTAAGGTTCCAACCAAGGACCCAAATGTGGCTGGTGAGGATAAGGATTCTGGTGAAAATATTGTGGCCATTGAGGATTCTCCCATGCAGGACTTTCCCAAGGAGGAACAAGACAAGGAAATTAGGGGTCTGGATGAGGAGGATGCGGAAAATAAAAAATCCAATCAAGAGCCTTTGAAGGTAAATCCTCTTTCTAAGGAATTTTCTTACCTTGATGATGATGCTACCTACATGTTTGATTTACTGGATATGGCTAGAGTTGTGGCCACTGGGACCTTTAAATTGGTCAAATGGACTCTTTAGGAGTTCAATAAGATTAATATAAAAATAAGAGGTTTAAAGGAAAATATGAAGAATGTTCTGAAGGGTTCGGTGCTAGACATTCTTATAGACAAAATGGTGGACCTCGAAGGTTCCTACCATGACTTTAGGTCTTTGTGTGATGAAAGATTGGTGGCTTTGGAAGCCAAGGTTTTAGGCATAAATATGGATATCAAGAAGTTAATGCAAGCATGCCATATCTCTGTGAGGAACAGTACAAACTCCTTGGAAGTCCTTTTTAGGAAAATAAGTGAGCTTAGGGAGGATCAGGTTTATTTCTCTGAGCTTATGGAGAAAGAGCATACGACCAAGGGTAGGGGTAAAATAGTTATTAAGGATGATCAAAAAGGTCCTGCTAGAAGATGGTCAGCTAATTGGAAGAAAACATTTGATGCAAAGAAGGAGTTGTTGGATATGGTTGAGAGGCATAGGAACCAGCTGATTGAGGTCACCAATACTCTGAGTGGCTTGAATTAGTGCTTGGTCTTTGTCTTTGTTTCTTTCTATTTCCTGCTTGGTGTAGGTTTCTTTTTAGTTGTTTTACTATTTTGTGGTTGTTGGGTGCTATTGGTGGTTATTTTTCTCTCTTTTTGTATAACACCTACCCATTTGTGTTTTTTGGTTGTTGGGTTGCAACTGGTGGTCTTTTGAAAATATTTCTTGGCAGCATTTTGTATCCTCAGTTGTAAAGGGTTTTGGGTCCCTTAAAATCCTATTTAAATGATAAATAATTATTTTATTTAAAATGATAAATAATTATTTTATTTTTACTAATGAAAATTTACATTTGATCATTAAATAATTATTTGTATTTTTTTCAAATGATAAATAATTATTTTATTTTTATTGATGAAAATTTACATTTGATCATTAAATTGAATGATGTTAAAACTAACTTATTTTAGTTGATATTTTTATGCATAATAAAATAAGTGTAATAACATTTGATATTAATATAAGATGGACATGTTATAAAGAATTATTACTTAATTATAATTAATTTTTTGGACTGCAGGGGGTAGCCCCCTATAAACTGCAGTGCACCTAGGAAAAAAATTTCACGTGATCAGTGATGCTAGCGTGATACACCCTCTAATATTGCGAGGAAGAAGGGGAGACTAGACCTCGTGAATTCTTGCTTAAAATAGGATGATTTAGCCTATTTAATTATAAATTTGTTATGACTAATTTAGATCAAATTTTCTTTTGGTTTTGATCATTTTTTGGAATATTTATAAAAATAATATCAATTCTTATTTTTTAAAGTTGAGGTGGTGAAAATGGTTTTGATGATAGAAATATTAATGAGTAGCATGGACTTGATAAATTGGAAGAGTTTCATTCTCATCTCAATAGAATAATGGATAACACTTAGATCCTTACTAATTCCAAAATCTTAGACTCTTTGAAACTACATATTGCTATTAAAGGATATTATTTCAATCCTTCCTATCCCTTAGAGTCATTTAAACTATTTAATATGGTGAAGGTACTCATTGGTAATCCTACATAACCTTCCTACCAAACCTAGTTGCATAGAGTTTCACAATCCAAAGGTGTAACCTAATATGTTGTTTGATTTAGGAGTTTTGACTCTAGGGACGACTCTTTCCTAGTCCCACACTTAAAAATTTTTTTAAGAATCTTAACTTCCCTTTTTGTTTTCCATTTGTTTTTTTCCTCTTTCCATCTGGGCATAAGAACTTTTCAACCTTTAACTCCCAATAAGGTTTACGTTTTACTTACATAATGAGCTCATAGGTTCCAAAGCTGAACTTGGTAGCTTTGATACCACACGTAACATGCCCATTTTTCTACATAGTAACTTCCCTAAGTTTTAACCTCTAGTAAATAGTTTTAGCATCTAACCATTATGACCAATAAAATTTTTCTTTCCAAAACTATAAAGATAGCATGCACATTTGAAATAAACATCTTTCCAAACTTGACCACTACATTATATCAAAGCATTACAACTTCCAATGTAATAATTATATAGTACACATGATAACATGATATCATTTCTTCTTTTACAATCATCCATAGAAATGGATACATAAATACTTACATAGCTTCCATGAGCTAATTGGCACTAGGTAAATGAATGGTCCAGGTGCCCTCCATCAAATATTGGTCACCTAATAATAAAGAGAAGCATCACTCAATCACTTTTTCACCAACCATAGACTAACTATGGCTCCCCACACTTCTACCAAACTGATAGATGGACCTACCCTTCAATGAAGAGATTGGTTTGGTATCCTCATAATAAAAATTGACCTTTCCCAAGCTTGGTATTGTGTCCTACATATCTAGATTTGTCACACAATGGCTACAACCTACACATATGACATTCCCTGACTAGTATGTAAACCTGGATCACAGTAACTGATAGTGTAAACAATGTCAACTTACACTACTCTGGCCAAAGTATTCATCACCCAAGATTTAGAGTGGACGTCATAAACTTCACCCACCTTCCTAGCTAGATTTATATTGACCATTCATAACCTAGGAATAGGATATCCCCTTACACCATGGAGTAACCTTAACCCCAAGAATAACCTATAGCCTCTTAAGTTTATTATGACACTTCTACTTAAGTAATTCAAATAACTCTAACATACCAATTAACCATATGGATAAAAATAGTGTCACATCATTAAATGACTATTCCAAAAGTATAATCTCATCAATAAATCACCCCAATAAAAATATTAATCATATCAATAAAGGACTCACTCAAAAGTATGGTCTCAACAATAAATCGACTCCAATTGAATGTATAATCAACAATCAAATAATCAATTAAACCATATAGGTTAAACTTGAATTATTTGTTTTAATCAACAATCAAATAGAAAACCCTACAAAATATGTTATTCCTAACCTAGGGTTTCTAATAACAAGTAGTGTAATGTTCAAGTGGCCATCATAAAAGTAGGTATCTTTCAATATATCACAAATATTCTCATTTTTATTGCATTTGTATAAAATATGGAGTACAATAGCCTGAGAAGGGTTTGTGCTTTTACACCTACAAGTTCTCTACTCATCATGGATTTGGGTGGCCAGTATGTGAGTCCCCTTTTGGAATTTTGCGAATAGACTCTAATTCAAAAAATAATAATAACATATCCATAAAATATAAATCTCAACACTATCATTGAATATTGATATAACCTCTAATTTGATACCCTAACACTAGGGTTAAGACTCACTTCCCATTTCAAGGAGACATGATTATTTAATCAAGTAATGATTATCATTCAAGGTTTGCATAACATAGTAATGATGAAATTCTCACTAAGTACATCAAGAAAAATTTCACTTTTACATAAGAATAAAATAACCTTTCCCTAATAAGCAATTGAACTAATTTCTCAAACAAGACAAACAATGCCAACACAATCCTTTCAAATACATGAAAATATAAAATAGTAGAAATCAACATGCCTATTTATGCAATGCTCCAATTGATTGAACTAGATTCCTAACACAACCTTACCCAATTTAGTAAGAAATTCCTCAATTATCCTTCTCCCTCTTCACCAAAAATATCACTCTCAAAATCCTCTCACAACTCTCAAAACTATCTCAACTCAAAAAATCATATAATAACAACTTGGAAAATCACAACAAGAATGCATATATGCATCCATATTGAGGTAGAAATCACCTCTATTTATACACAAAGGTGAGAAAATGTAAGCTAGAAATAGGGTATGAAATATGGCACTTCTCAACTCAAAAGGTTCAAATCAACAAGAATAAGAAAAGGTGTTAGCTAAATTCATTGCACAGTAAACACCTACACAACCATAGTGAATGAGTTTCCTATTTAAATGGACAATAAGAAAGATAATTAGAAATGCAAGGTAATTATATCCTACATGTCGACCTACTTTGGCCATCTTACATTTGACCAATTCACATATTTCACATTCCTTCATAATATGAAATTCATAATGCAAAACAAACTTCTAATTGGTTCAAACTACTCACAAGTTGATGCCACATTGTATCCTACATGCCCTATTCCTTTGGTCACTATTTCCTAAACAATTCAAAGACTAAGTCAAATGTCCTTTATAGATTTTAGATTAATATTGCCTCTACAACATTTGAATTTTTCTTGCACATAATTCTCAAGTATTAACTTGGCTTATAGTTTATGCGTAGCCTATGCATTATGCGCTATACTTATTTTGAACATCATATGATGCCTTCTCAAGAGGCCACAATCTTTTGTTAATGGTCATCATATATGTTTGGTTTCAATTGAATCCCACATGCTATAATATAATGCACTACCTTTGAATCATTTTGCCATGCATTTAATCCTCTCAATTCACTATACATGTGTGGCCTCTTTCACCACAAATATGGTTTGCTTAAATGCATTACCTTCTATTGACTCGACTCATAATGTTTTAATTTATTTATCACTTAAGTGATTTGCGCATTTTATTTAAAAATTAGCGAAGGGCTTAGTATCGCCCGCTCTATATTTGTTTGAAAATATTTAAAATATAAAGCAACAATATATATATATATATAATATAGATTCTATATTATATATATATGTTAAAATATATTTTATTATGTAATTATTAATCATTATTTATCAATCACCTATTTATATGTATTACCAATTACACCTATACATATATTGTATCCTATTATCCATACTGATCGATCAATATATATATATATATATATATATATATCAAATACATACATACATATATATGTGTGATATTGACCCATTCGATATCCCTATGCACACGATGTACCCATGCATGGGTTACCATTTCTACACACACATATGTATTTATATATATTAAATATATATAGTCATCTTTTATTAAATACACGAAGGAGAACTCAAACATATTAAAGAGACTCAATTATATGACCCAAATCAAGAACAATAAAGAAACCATAGGGTATGCGTTGGATCATGATGGGCCAAAAAGTGGTGATATGATGGGTATTTGTAGGGTATGTGGCTGACGACCTTTTTTTTTCCCAAAATTGAGGAAACGAAAAGGGTTTTTAAAGGAGATTCTTAGATTTCCACAAATATAAATTATTATTTACTTTGAATTTAATAAATAGTTATTATTCATTTTCTATTTGAATTACGACTAAAGTCTTGATTGATAGGCTGATTGAAAAACACTTATAGCTTTCAAAAGGTATCACATTTTTTGAATCTGAAACATGCATCACATTCTATGCTTCACATACTATAGGATTTAAAAAAATAAATTTGAATTTCATGAAGTTTTGACCAAGTTAAGGTGGTCAGACATACGCGTTTTTTATATTTTTTAAAAGTTGTAAAAAAAATTCATAATTAATTATTTACTTGGAAAAAAATTACAAAAAAATATGCATCACATCCAGACATGAGTCCTCTACTTATATCTAAAATCTTATAAAAAAATATTATCATTTTATTGTCGTTAGGATGTTCAGAAAAACACCTACTTATTTTTTTCCTGAAATTTAAGTACTCTTGCATTGAAATTTCAAATTTTCACCAAATAGATTTTTTTTTTTAAAATAAACCTAGTAGTTTAGAAACTACATTCAATTTGCTACAGATTCTATTCTTAAATATTTTTGAAATAATATAGACAACTTATTCAAATTTTTACGTCAAGTTGCCTAACTCTGATTTTTCTAAATTTTTTGCCACTTAAGGGCCTGTTTTTTCCATGATGATCCTATACATACCCCAAACTAATCCAAATTCATTTAATTCAACCCCAAACTATGACCAAAAATTACTTACCCGATTCCTTAGCTACTGACTAGACTTAACCATACTAGAAGCGAGTGTGTGAAAACTCGGTTAGGTCTCATTAAGAGTTACTAGACCAAGCCCCTCTCTTGAGTGATACTTCCCCTCTCTTTTGGAGGCTTGAACCCATTCTTGCATTCATCTTAGCACATAATAAGGGTAGTTAGCCATTCACATGAAATCCACTTGCATCATAAATCATTTGCATCATAAAACATTTGCATCGACAAAGAACTATAATATTCTCATTACAATACATATTCCTTCATTGAATTTCATCAATATAAACATAATTTACTCCTTTAAAAGAAATATCATCTTAATACCTACTTCAATATTTCATAAATGTCTTAAAGTCACAAATTGTATTTATCCTCATATTTACTCATGAAGGTGAAAGTAACTTCTAGTAATCATAAGACGGGGTGTAACAAATCCAAAAACTACCACTTTCATTTGGTTCTTAAAATGAACAACAAATTGCACATTTCAATTTGGGATTAAAATTTACCAACAAATTTCATTTTCCCTTGGTGTTTTAAAATTGAATCAAACATTTGAATCCTTCCAATGCACTTAAAATAATTTTTTTGGCATGCTTGGTAAGAGAATGTGTGTGTATGCTCTTTCCTTGCACCTAGTGGGATCTTGGAAATAAATAAAAAAATCATTTGCATTACTATTTTACACCTCAAATCTATATCATTGTGTATGCTCTTCCCTAGAAACTCCTAAGAACAATCTTGGGGATCAAAAGAAACACTATTTCTATTTATTTCAAGTAGGAGACTTGCTTGGGGGGGTCATCACCCCATGCTTCAAGATCTCAAGAACATTTCCCAACTGGCTATATAAAGAGGGAAGAATGAAAGTTGCACCCCAAGGAGTGGCCAACATCCTTCAATCCAAGCCTCATGACCCTTAGTCTGTCAAGACATGTATGGGTGATGAGAAGAGAGGAGACCCATCTTGAATCAGGCATATCAGATGGGCTCTCTATTCATGGTAGATCCCCACTATGAACCCTATAAAATTTAGAATCCTAAGAGCCATTTGTAAACTTTCATCTTAAAGTGGTGCAAACAAGGATCAATGTGTGAAGTTATTTTCTATGTACCAACCTTTGTTGAGGCAATAATAACCTATTGTTAGGAACTTTTCCTTTCAATGTAAGAGTTTTCAAGGTGGTACATGACCTTGGTAAACTATAGTCATCCACTCATTGGATGGTATTTTATGAGAAATCCTATTCTAAGTTGATAAACCCAATCTACCACCACAATCAAGATGTGTATCTATGCCCCATGTATTTATTGTAAATCTACCCATGATACCAATTAGTGTGGTCTTATTGAATAATACATGGAAAATATCTTCTAAAATCCAACCGAGTTAGTCCTACATTTTGTTTGTTGTTTTATATCATGCGCAAAAACAACTAAACATAAAACAAACTTAAAAATTTCAAACTCCTAGGTCAACTTTTTAAAAAATTAACCTATGAGAAAAAGTGTCGCTTTTGACTATTGCAGTGTGACACCTTTGTTCAAACTAACATTTTTTTTTATCAAAATAGTTCCTTTGTTTGCATCTCGATGCCTTTTCACATCTTAATGCCTTTGTCTCAAGTTAAAACTAGAAATTTGTATTGCGATGAATTTGATTCAATAGTGTGACATTTATTTATTTTATCTCAGTACCTTTGTAAATACTTTGATGCCTTTGTTAAAAATAGTGTGATGCCATTGACTTGAAATATACGCCTTTAATTGTTTATAAAAAATTGAGAACCTTAAAATTTCTAGAATCTAAATTTTGACTAGTAGACACTAAATCACCTGATATTCATGCAAAAAAGACTTGTACTCACTTTTATCAATAAAAATAGCAACAAACACACCTTTTTTCATATTCATTTTGAGCTATTATAAACATATTTAGTCTTCATTGGATCAATCCAACCTCATCAAGAACATCAAACCATAAAAAATAAATCAACCAACATATTCAAAGCCAACAACCTAGTGTTAGGATTCAAGCAGATTGGAGCAATAAACATTAACAATTATATGTAAATTAAATAACCTAGAAATAACAATGAAGAATAACATAAAAGAGATCAACCCAAAAATTTAATGTGGTTCACCCAATATGGGCTACATCCACAAAAAATCAACCAACCAATGATTTTATTATCTAGTGCAAAACAAATTACAATCTTATGAATCACACTCCACAACATACATCCCAACCACTTATAACAAATTTTTTGAACCTTCTAGAATTAGGGGTTTACAAGGTCCTTTTTCATTTGACATGTTAATGGGAAAACCTTGGCGTGTTAATGAAAAATAAAAAATTGGGGTGATGCCTCAAACCCTACATCTTGTTGTGAGTGTACAATATTTGCATGGTCAATCACCACATACCAACAATCTCCCACTTGGAGACTGATCGGGCTCCACACCAAACAATCTCCCACTTGGAGGTTGATCCTGGATGACATTGTTGCACATGTAGCTCCCACTAGATTACAGGCTAGGCTAGTTTCTTATGTCCACCATTATCAGTCATGAAGGCCAATGAAAAATGATGAGGAAATCAATTTCTCCTATGTAACTACCTTTGTGAACATATCTGTGGGATTCTCATTTGTGTGAATTTTCTCTAGCTTCAACTTTCCATCCTCCAAAACTGACCATATGAAGTGGTATCTGAGCTGTATATGCTTAGTTTTTGAATGTAGAGCTGAAGTATTAGCAAGATGAATGGCACTCTGGCTATTAGTGTACAAAGGGCTATCTTCTTTTCATTTCCCCAATTCCTCTAGAAAATGTTGTAACCAAATCATCTCCTTGCTAGCTTCTGCAACAACAACATACTCAACTTTTGTAACCTTGAAATCCAACTAACTACAGTACCTCCTATAGTAAAAACATACCCTATATTACTACTACTATCAATATTACTCACCAAATCAGAGTCAACATATCCTTTTAGAGCATATTTTTTTCCTCCAAAACATAGTTTCTTTGAAGTAGTAACTCTCAAATATCGGAGAATCCATTTTATTGCATTCCAATGTTCCATTCTTGGATTTCTCATATACCTGCTCACAACTCCAATTGCATGTGCAATATTTGGCCTTGTGCATACCATTGCCTACACCAAGCTACCAACAACTGATGCATATGGTATCTTAGACATTTTGTCTTCCTCTTCTTGTATCTTTGGACACATCTCCTTAGTCAACTTAAAATGAATAGACAAAGGTGTACTAATTTTTTTTGCATTCTGCATTTTAAACCTTTTCAATACCTTCTCTACATACTCACTTTGAGACAAAAATAATTTTTTGTTTGTCATGTCTCATGTGATCCTCATACAAAGGATTTGTTTTGTTGCACCCAAATCCTTCATAGCAAATTAATTTGCTAATTTATGCTTAAAATCATTAATATGTTGAATGTTAGACCTGACAAAAAGCATGTCATCAACATATAGAAATAGGATAATATAGCTGCCATTACCCAATTTCTTAAAATAAACACAATAATTAGAATGAGATCTTTGGTAACCTTGGTCAGCCATAAAACTATCATATTTCAAATACCATTACCAGGGTGCTTACTTCAGGCAATACAAACTCTTCTTTAACTTGCACACAAATTCCTCCTTATCCTTGACCTCATATCCCTATGGTTGCTACATGTATATTTCCTCTTCCAAATATCAATGGAGAAATGTTGTTTTCACATCTAATTGTTCAAGATGCAAGTCTTATGTAGCCACAAGACTTAGAATACTAATAGAAGTCATCTTTACAACTGGAGAAAATATTTCATCAAAATCAATACCTTTTTTCTTTGCAAAACCTTTTACCATGAGTCTTGCCTTATATATTTTCTTTCCTCCATCTTCCTTCAACCTATAAACCCATTTATTTAGCAATGCTCTTTTTTTTTTGCAAGCAATTATACTAAGTCCCAAGTCTAATTCTACAACAAGGAATCCATTTCCTCTTTCATGCCTAGCTCTCACTACTTTTTGGTATCTACCTGCATTGCTTCTTCATAACCTTCAAGTTCACCAAAATCGGTTAATAATGTAGAATATACTAAGGGAGAAAATATTTATGGAAGTCTAGTTATCCTTGTAGAACATATAACACTTGCAAGAGTCTGTGAGATAACTTGTTGTTGCTGAGCATTAGGTACCATTAGCATTTTATTTTTTGGAATCTCATCCAACACCACCTATTCCCTTTTGGCTTGTTCATACTCCTTTTCCTGCAGTTGATCCTTATACATGACCTCATTAAATATAACATCTCTGCTCCTAATGATTTTATGATTTTCATAATACCATAACTAATAATCAAATTCATCTACTCCATATTCAATGAAGGTATAATTTTTAGAATTAGCCTCAAGCTTGGTTCTATTTTCAATATCGACATGGACAAAAGCTTCACAACCAAATATTTTCATAAATGAATAGTTTTCCTTTTTATCCATCTGTGCCTCCTCTAGAATACCACCATCCAAAGGATTTAAAGGTCCCTTGTTTATTAAATGAACACCGGTATGTACAAAATCTACCCAAAATTGTAAGGGTAGTCCAACATGCAATCTCATGCTCCTTGCACACTCCATAATGGTCCTATTCATCCTCTCAGACACATCATTTTCTTGTGGGGTTCTAGGAACTATTTTCTACCTATAGATTCCATTGTATGAACAATAATTTTCAAATTATCTACTGCAATACTCGCCTCCATTATCAGATCTGAGACACTTCAACCTTTTTATTGTCTTATTCTCAACCAAAGCTTTACACTTTTTAAAAGTTTCAAATACTTCTATTTTTTTTTTTAGGAAATACACCCATGTTTTCTAGTTGCATCATCAATAAAAGTAACATAATAACAAAGCCACCAAGAGAAGATATCTGAGCTAGTCCCCATACATCTAAATTCACAAGCTCTAATTTCTCACTCTTCTTCTCTTTCCCAACTTTGAGAAATCAGACTCTTTTCTATTTTTGATAAACATAATTTTCACAAAACTCCAAGTCAATATGCTTCAAACCTAGTAGAAACTTTCTGGAGTGAAGGATCTTCATCCCTTTCTCACTCATGTGCCCAAGTCTATGGTGCCAAAATTCTATTTCTATCCCTATAACAAGTGCTATAACTATCTTAGTAGCAACTATTTCTATAGCAGCTAAGGTAGAATAAGTATTAATAGTACACAAATACAATGTTCCTACCTTTTAACCTTTAGCTACTACTAATGCACCTTTAGTGACCTTTTATACTTTGTTTGAAAAGGTAACTATGCAACCTTCACTACCCAATTGTACTACAAAGATTAAATTCCTTCTCAAATTTGGAACATTCCTTACCTCCTATAGCATCCATTCATTTCCATTCTGCAACTTTATTTTTATCTTTCCTTTTCCAACAATCTATCAGGGTTCATCATCGCCCAAATATACCTATCCAAAATCACCTTGAACATAATCTACAAAATATTTCCAATGGGGTGTGGCATGAAATGAAGCCCCTGAATTTATTACCTAGGAATCATTAGCATTATCTAATCACATAATTAAAGCATTTTGTAATTTATTAAGTTTGCAACATTATCTTCCTTACTATCATCATTTTTTATGTCTCCTTGCTTCCCCTTTCAAGACTAACAATCCTTCTTCAAGTGTTCTAGATTTCCACGGTGCTAGAAATCCAATCTTCCTCTGGATTTAGATCTATCTTTCTTTGACTTCCCTTGTGACTTCCTAGATTTGTTGGGATTTTTCAACTCTCCTTTATTCTTCCCATGTTCTCTACAATCAAAGCATTAATCGATGTTGAAGTCTCACCTATGCTTTTCCATTGCGTTTCCTTGCTAAGGATAACAACAACAATATCATAAAATTTCAATGTATTTGAACCATAGATACAACCATTACCAACCATTACCAAGCTATTCCAACTTTCTGGAAAAGAACATTAAAACAAGAGTGCCCTCACCTCTTCATCAAAATTTAGTTTTACATAAGTTAACTGACTAGTAATTGTATTAAACTCATTTAAATGATTTGTCATAGATCCACCTTCAATCATTTTTAGATTAAACAAACATTTCTTGAGAAATACCTTATTTGAGGATGAGGTTTTTTCATACAATTTAGCCAAATATTCCATCAGACCCTTTGTTGTCTTTGCTTCTGTTATATTGAACACCATAGATGGTGCCAGGCACAACCAAGTGGTTTCTAGTGGCTTTCTATCCAAAATCTCCCATTCTTCATTAGACATCGTAGCCTCTTTCTTTGTTTTTCCTTGCAATGTCTACCATAGATCCTTTTGATACAAATAATCTTCCATTTTCATCTTCCATAATTGATAGTTCTGGCTGTTGAATTTTCCTTCTTCCATTGCTCCCACTCAAATCTAGAAGTTTCCTACCAATCAATTGAAATTCACACGACTCTGATACCAGTTGTTAGGATTCAAAAATATTGGAGCAATAAACATTAACAATTATATGAAAATTAAATTACCTAGATATAACAATGAAGAATAACACAAAAGAAATCAACATAGAAATTTAACGTGGTTCACCCAATATGGGCTACATCCACAAAAACTCAACCACCCAATGATTTTATTATCTATTGCAAAAGAAATTACAATCTTACAAATCACACTCCACAACATACATTCTAACTACTTATAACAAGTTTTTGGAACCTTCTAGAATTAGGGTTTTACAAGGTCATTTTTCATTTGATGTGTACAATATTTGCATGATCAGTCGCCACATACCAATTCCTATAATTGGCATTGCTCACTCTTGATTTAAATCTCTATCACCATCCCCTAGTTTAACTCTTTACTTGGAGAACTATCATATTTTAGGTAATTAGTTAAATTAGTATCATCCTCCTTAGCTTGGACTCGTCAGTCTAGTACAAGAAAGGATCATCCCTAAATACATCTTACACAAGAGACTTATCCAAAACAAACTGTGTCAAAAATTAAAGGTTTCACTCTATCCTTCATTCATCCAAATGGTATCCAAACATTGATCCAAGGTCACTTAGGTGTCTTTACAAATCCAATCTTAAGGTTAGAAAAATATGTCAATATCAATATATTATTCAAATTCACTTCCATTTCGTCCCTACATGGGTCATCACATCCTACTAGCTTCAATAACTTAAAAACTATGGGTGTCCCTAATCAAAAAATTTGAATGCTTTGTCACAAGTTAGATTTTAATCAATATCAACCTCAACACCAACCTCAATATCATCCTCAAAATAAAAAACCACCTCAACATAATACCATTCCACAACACCAACCAAAAATTTCATACCAACAACAACTTGTCCAAAAATAGCTCCAAGCTTAGCAATAATTATACACTTAACAATAATTTCAAGCCCAACAACAATTACTTACAAAACAACAACAAAAAACCTTACAGTCAAACAACATCACCAAACATGGGTATACTTCTTTAGGGGAGCCAACTATGTTCATACTAAACAAGTTAATCTAATCAAAACACATCAAACTTCTCAAGTTTCAAAACTATCATGAACTACAAATTAAGCACTCATGACATGATGACAATGCCTATTGCCAATACCATAGAATAAAAGGTCATGAAACTTCAAGTTGCATGGAACTAAAAAGACTCATTCAATAACTTATTGAACAAAGTGATATTAGTGTTGAGGGTAACCCTAAATATTCATCGATAGATAATCACATTGATGATGCCTCTACCTCAGATAATGAGAATTTTGACATACATCAAGAATCTTTTCTAAAGCATGATAAAAATTCTTCATCAATTTCTAGAAATGATCCATTTAAAGACATGTTAACATAATTTGACCACATGGTGACACATATTGAATAAATTCTTAATTCAACACTTGATTCAAGTCCAATTGATGATTACGAGACCATTAATCCA